>JAUOBV010443239.1:0-10328 GCA_032360425.1 Rubia occidens | reverse complement strand
TAGTAATACGAAGTTGATTCTACTTTGTTACAAGAAACAATCATCATCTGTATGAACGGCATACTATAAAAAATAATTTATCATTCATAATCTTTTCATTTATAAAGACAGTAATTTACATAAACAATATCCTTTTCCAGTGAACACAATAATGATTACCGATGAGAAGACATACTAACTATGTCTTGAGGCTAATAAGCCATTTTTTCTTACATAAATCTGCAACCAACCCCTATTTTCTTTATCCAAGGATAATGATTGTAATTTAAAACCTTCGACAAGTAATAACGGACAACTCATTCTAATTTCAAGAGCAACATAAGAAATTAAATGTCATATGTAACGAGATACTAAGTACTAACCATATCCCCAATCCTCGTTCTTCAAAATCATGCATCTCAGAAAAATACACAGGCTAGAAATTAACATCACAAAATTGAGAACTAATATGCCCACAGTATTGGAAATAAGATACACGTGTTAGCAATAACATGATGAGAATATACATCGAATATTTTCTTATTCCCATGTAGATTAAGTTGAATAGACATGTCAGTATTCCTAATCAAATTTGATGCGTGTAGAAATTTTTCTTATTTTCTCGACCTAAATTCTACTGGCTCAAGGTGAAGCAAAAATGTGTGGTATCACCGAAGTAATACTGCGACTACTCCTCCTCCTTATCGCTCAAGATCTATATTGGTCAATCATATTATGACTAATTAAATAATAATATAAGTAACCTAATAAAATGAATGTAGCAAACTAAAAGAAAAATCGCTCACCTCTATTGGGGAATGACTTGTGTATCCTTCGTTGTTAGCCCTGAATCCTGAAATTCATATCACTCGAATGAAATATCAATAGAAATTGGTATTATTTTATAAAATGATGGGTCATTTGGATTTCCAAGACTGGTAGCATGCGGCGTTGACCATGGTTCGTAGACGGCGTCGGCTATAACGATGCGACGTGACCGAAGTCGAACAACGTCGATTGAAAACAAATTTATAAAATACACGGAAGTCCAACACCGGCCCACAATCGGTTAAGTATACGGCATAATTGTATGTTAACTGACTCAGCATTCAAAATGAGACCCTATACCTATAAATGACCAATGTTTAAAGCGACATCTCATACACAATCGGTAAAGCCGAATGGTTATCGAAGGACAAGCAATTCTGCATTCAGTTGGAAATATTGAAATACCAAAATGACCTATATAACGACTCTAACACACATAAAAACCCAAATCGACGGATACTATCAATCAACAACAACTATAACATGAAGTTTACATGAAAAACAACAATGTTTACAAACATCGATCTCATAAAAATTATGAAATAACCATAGAACATTGGAATAATTCAAGTTGAAGTTAACCATAGAACATTGAAGTAATTCATGTAACAAAAAAACATACCTTATGGATGAGTGAAGGAAATGAGTGGAAACCCTTTGGAATTCGAGGGAAAATGAAAAGTTTAAACAAATTCTCGGATTGGGAAAAACAAATATATATATATACACACACATATATATATAACGTCTTGAAATGACGTTATTTTGATTCGTGGAGAAATCCACCTCGGATCTGCGACGTCGATCGCCATATATATAGACGTCTTTGAAACAACATCGTTTTGATTCGTGGGGAAATCCACCTCGGATATGTGACGCCGGTCGCCATTTGGTAAGAACGAAAGAACTACAAACTGATGCCCGAAGTCGCTTTTGTTCAAAGTGGGCCAAGTATTATTATTTTTTACCCAAGACCATAACAAAATAGCACATCTAATAAGCTCAAGTGTGTTTCTATAAAATTTAATTATTTTCCCCCCGCAACCATAAATTTAATTATGTACCCCATATAATAAAATTTTACGAAAGAAGTCTAGCCACAGTCGACATAACAAGACTAAAGGTCAAACCTTTACGCATCAATCTTGATTGGGCTAAGAATTACCCCTATAAATAGAGGGCTTGTACCCATTTTATGCACCAATCTTTTATCAATCAAATATTTAGAATTTTAAGTCATTCTCATTATTTTCATTGTCGCTTAATCCTGAGAGCTAGTTAAGTTTCAATATCCTTTGTAAGCTAATCTTGCGGGCTAGTTAGCGAGCGAAGAACCCTTGTGATCTAAACATGCTGGCTATTTAGATAATAAGTTAGAGTTGAGTGTACCATGTGGGATAGACACTGCAATTTTGTGCGTTTATACTAGGTTGGGCGAGATTCCTTGTATTGACAAAGATCTGATTCCGCAATCCAAAGTTTTCGCAAGGAGATTCATATCAACTATACTTAGAAAATCTATATTGTTTTAAGGCAAAGTCTTGGGAAAGACCGTTTTTCCATATGCATATGGAAAGACAGGGTTGAATTGGAATTATAGAAGGATAAAAGGTTTTAGTTGCAGTATTAAAATTTTATTATGCAACATGTAGGAGTGATAGGTTTATGACCCGATTAATACAACCCAAAAATTTTATTTTGATTTTTCAAATTTACAGTTTAAACCTTGGTGTTTCCATAACTTATGAAAATACCGTCTTTCAGACAGACTCTAATTTTATATATGTTGCTATTGCTTTATTTGTTATTAGTAGTTTACGTTACTACATTCCTTTATAAATGACTTCACTACTTTTGTTCACGAGATAAATCAATGCATTCATTTGTTTGTTATCAAAACGTATGATGTTACTTTTATTCCTATCTTGCCACTTTATTAACGAGATATATTATTTTATTTGTTATTAGTACTGATCACTCCACCACTCTCACTTTATTCGAAATTTGGCAAATTAGTCACGATTTCTATCGATTCATTACTTTATTTGTTATTAGTGGTTACATTACTTCTTTCATTTATTCATGATTTTACAACTTTATTCACGGGATAGATAAACTCATTCCTTTATTTGTTATTATTACGAATGATTCTAGTTTTATTCATGATTTTGCTACTTTATTCACGAGAAATATCAATTTATTATTTTATTTGTTTTCTTTATTCAATTATTTTATTTGTTGTTAGTATTCACTTCATTGCACTCACTTTATTCAAAATTTTGCAATCTTAGTCACGATATGGATCCATAAATTTATTTGTTTAGTATATGTTTTAATATAATAATAATTAAATTTGACATCAATGTTGTATTTAGTTTAATACTAATATAATAGGAAAAATGCTCGGATAACGCCCAATCTCCTTATAAGTGTAATATGCCTTTCGCTTTTTTGAAACTGTAGTCTTATTCAAAACCAACATAAATTTTGAAAAACGTAACTCTGGACTTGACTAAAAGTTTTTCTTTGCCATTAATTGGAATTGAAAAGATAGTTTTGTCTTTGAGTTAGTTTTTGTGCAGTCAATATAAGGTTTGTGTTTTTTTTTGGCATTGATTGGAAATGAAAAGACAGATATTTTTGGCATTGATTGGAGTACAACTTATTGAACTCTTCAACCTCATCCCAACCCCCAATCTCAAAAAAAATCCTTGAAAATTGCTTCACAAAAATCAGTCCAAGTATTGATTCTCCTAAATTCCTTCTCCTTTTTATACAAGACCCTTGCACTCCCTTCCAATTGATATATCTCATTTTCCACCGATTTGTCAACAAAGAACACAGTAATAAATGGAAAAATAAATGGAAAATCGGTGTAATCAACCTAAAATTGAGTTTACTGTTTGCGAGAGGACCAACTAACCAAGTTTCCTCCAAAATAAATGGTAAGTCGTGCTGAGAATGGAAATCGTCGGGATCAGAGGCCCAATCAGTATCAGTGAAGCATACAAGGCGAGAGTCGCAGGAAGGTTGAATTAAAAGGCCAGCATTAAGGTTACCTTCAAGATATGCAGTATGCGTTTGATAGCCGCCCAATAATATTCAGAGAGTTGGTGCTTTACTGAAAAACCCTGTTGACAGAGTAAGCAAGCTCGAGGCGACTGATAGTAACATACTGCAAGGCACCAACAATGATACAGTAAAGATGCAAATCAGTAAAAGGATCACCACCAGTGACTAGCTGAGAGATAGGAATGGCCAGGGATGATATGGGTTTGGCACCGACCATCTTGTTTCAATCCAGGAGATCCAGGATGTATTTTCGTTGAGTGAGAAGGAGGTTGGACGAGCTACGAGGAATATGAGCGTATTCGAAGTCATTCCCAAAGTGGATGGCTATGATCTTTCTGAGCAAATGAATCAGTTCCCATGGTGGTTTTGCTTGTTTTTTTAGGGTGTCCACAGCTTGCTTTGAAACCGATTTGATCTTCACTGTGGTCTTCAAGACAGCAGCCCATGTCATATTTGCATAAATAGCCAACAATTTGGCGTGAAGAGGAGATAAAACCAAGTGATCAACATGCTTATATATAACATGCATTAAAGTCCCCAATACCGATCTTACTACCACTCCAAAACCTAGACTCCCATTACAAAAAGAAGCATCATAGTTAATTTTTAGGCCCTGTTTGGGTGGATCCCATTTAATTGTTGTGATTTTCACTCTTGTTTTCTTAATCTTGCGTAGACTCGGACCAGATCAGGAATACATGATTAGAAGAAAAAATGAAGAGAGTTATGCACTGAGTAGATCGTTGAAGAGATTTCAGAAACTCCTTCCAGATTACATCTGCATTCAATGTTTATTCTCCTTAATCAATCGATTTCTATCTTTCCACAACTCCCATGTAATTATTATTGGTAGGTTAACTAGAATAGATAACCTTAGTTTAGAAGATCCAAATTTATTCTAATAATAATGTAGCCTCTCTGATATAGAGTGTAAAGCTCTATTTGGTAAGCTCATTATAATGTGGAATTTTGGCCAGATTTGTAATGATATTTCACATTCATTAAAGTAATGATTTAAAGTATCTTGTTTATCACACAATATGCACTCAGATGGTAAATGAAAGCCCATTCGCATTACAATATTATCAAGTGCTAAGGAATTATTCAACAATTTCCAAAAAAAAAATGGATATTTTGTTGGGATTATTGAATTTCATACTTTTGTTAATATTGAAAAGGAAAGTTTTTTGCTTCTGAGTGTCAAATATGATGATTTAACAGTGAAGAGGCCAGGAATCTCAGGTTTCCAGATAAGAAAATCATTTTTAGCTGTAAAGGTTCTCTCGTTCTTTATCTGTTCCATAATTTAAGGAGATAAACATTGAGATAAAATTGGAGATAAGTGAGGAACCCGTACCTTAATGTATTTGACTTGTAAAAAAGGTTCTGGCACCTGTACCTGCGCCGGTCATAAGCTGATAAAGGGTCCTAATCCTGTCCAGTTTGTCGTCCATATATTTGCTTGTCCATCTCCACTAATGACTCGAGAACTGAATTGGCAAAAACTATCCACATCCTTATATCTAGTCCAAATTTCAGATAACTTATAGTTATCTAAGAAGTGACCACATGAATCTCGACCATGATGAAACTCTCATCTGGAGTTTCCACCATATATTAGATGAGAAAGATAGGACCGTGGCTACGAGTTTCCTCACTCCTAATCCATTTTCATTCGTTGGGTGACATATTTTTGGCCAAGAGATCTAATGACGTTTAAGTCCAGAGTCTGTCATTCCCTAGAAGAAGTTACTAAAGATGTTTTCAATCTTTTGGATAGTATGAACATTTGGGGCTATAACAGACCATGAATGTTGTGGAATGGAGCTAAGGGCATGTTTTATCATTATTAGCTTACCTCCGGCTTATAGCAATTTGTTCTCCCAATTTTCCAATATATGTGTTATTCTATCTATCATCTCTATGAAAGGAACATTAAGCTTCCTTCCTTTAAATATTTTTACACCCAGATAGGGAAAAGGTAAAAAAACATTGTTTCATTCCAGTGATCAGGTTAATTTCCTATGTTTTTTATATTCAATTTACCGGAGTAATAGTGGCTTATTGAAAATTTTACTTTTATGCCAGTGGCCCTTTGAAAGATGTTAAGAAATTTCATTAAGTTTCTAAAGGTTTTGGTTGTGCCAGATAAGAAAATAGTTGTAACATCAGTTAAGGATAGCTAATATATTGGTATTGAGTTACCTGGTGTTTTAAAATGCTTAAGATTTTTTAAGAGAAGCTGTTTTTTCAGGTTAAGCGTCAGCATTTCAGTTAAAAGGTAAGGGTGATAATGGATCCTCTTGTTTCAAACCCCTGGATGGTTTGAAAATCCTAGTGGAATACCATTTATCAAAACAGAAAACCAAGCAGCATTTAGATTATTCATAATAATTTTGACAAAGTTACCATGGAAGCCCAATCTTAACATTAGAGAATTAAGTGCAGCCCAGGAAACCCTATCAAAAGCCTTCATCATATCAATTTTTAAGATTAAATTAAGTGATTCATTTTTCCTATCACGTAATCTCACAGCTTCCTTCATCATGAGAATGTTATCCGCTATGTCTCGGCCTGAGATAAATGCATATTGTTCTTCAGAGATAATTATATTCATCGGTGGTTTAATCCTTTCTACTAATATTTTTAGAGATAACTAATAGGCCTTTATACAGAGGAGGATACTGTGGATGGGTTCTTTGGGATTAAATTTATGAAAGTGCTTCATATAGCCCTTGGGATTGGAACTCTTATTTGAAACTCTAGTACAGCCTGATGTAAATCTTTATTTATAAGGTGTCACGCTTTTCTAAAGAAGTAATCTATGAACCCGTCCGGACCAGGGCTGCTGAAGGATTTAGGTTAAATACTGCGAATTAAACCTCCTCCATAGTGATTGGCTTAAGCAGTTCCTGATTCTGGAGATCAGTAACTATAGGTTTACATTCCTGAAGTAAAAATGATAGGTTTACACCTGTTGTATATGTAGTTTCATCAGTCATTAGGTTTTAAAAAAAATTTACAGCTGCTTCTCCTATTTTTCCTGTCCTTGTATCCATGTATTATCACGGTCTTTTATTTTTAGAATGGAAAGCCTAGCTTTATTTTCTGAGATGGCTTTATGAAAATATCTAGTGTTGCAGTCTCCATCCCTTAGCCAATTTTCCTTATTTTTCTGCTTTAGAAAGGTGTGCTCTTATAGTAATGATCTAGTCAGTAGAGCCCTAGCTTTGTTCAACTCAATTCTATGAGAAATTTCATGAGTTTTGTTATATAATTCCTCCATTTCAGCTACTCTTATCTCAAAAAAATTTTATGTTGTCTGTTAAGTTATCAAATACCATTTATTCCAATGTTTGATCTCACTTTTAAGCCTCTTTAATTTTAAAACTAACCTAAGTTGTCCATGAGCTTCTAAATGTTTTTCCCAACCATCTTCTATTAGTTTAAGAAAATATTTTCTTAAAAATCACATCTCTTGGAATCGAAAGGGCTGGGTGTATGTAGTCAGATCTGCTATGATTTCTAGCAGAAGAGGAGAATGACCTAAGGTAGTTCTATTCATGACCTGGACAAATAATTTATTGAAATTATCATTGAAAGGTTGGTTTGCTAATACTCTATCCAATCTTTTAGATGTAGGTTTAACCGTTCTATGATTACTCCAGTTGAAATTATTACCTATTGTACTTACCTCGCTAAGCTTTAGCTTATTTATGAAATTATTGAAATATCTAATTGTGTTCATATCAGGACAGGATGGTCCCGAGTACACCTCTAGATTCCTAATTGCATTAAAATTCCCCCCAATATGGTATGATCATATTTGACAAAGGTTTTGATTTCATTATACATCTTATTCCTATCAGCATTAGTCTGCGTTGAATAAACCACGAAGACCTCTATTGGTTTTTCGTCTTCTTTTCCACTCAGTTTGAGTCTAATGAAAAATTCATGCTCAGATATCACCTTGACTAAGATTATCCGTGGATGAAATATCCATACATGTTTGTGATTTGTATCTAAAAAATGTGTGAAACATATTTTTTCTAATATGCTTGCCTACTATCCAGGTTGCCTTCAGGATCAATAACAGTTAGTAGATCTATTTTATGCTTGTAAGAGAGTCTTTTAAGTTTTTTTACTGAAGTTCTCAAGCCTCTAACATTCCAAAACATTATATTAGCATGCATTTTAAAACATATTTAACACTTTTTTCGTTGCTAACCTGGTACACCTTTTTGGTTTGATAGACCAATTAGCAACATTATCCTCTTCTTCTAGTGGGGAGCATGATCCAACTTCAATTTCAATTTCATCACCCAAAGCTTCTGCATCATCAAAGTTGTTTTCTACCATAAGTTTATCCTCAAAGTAATTAATTAAACTGTAAGGTTGGAGTCGGGTTGTTAATAGGAAATCTATTTGGGTCAGATGAAAGAGATGTAGGTTTAGAGTATCCCGTGAATCTCTGAGTTTAGTGCACAGTGTGTCATCATTGAATGCTGGTGAGATCAACTTCCTCGTTGGTGAAGATGGTGCTATTTTGTAGCCCTTTGAATGATCTATGTTGTCTTTGTATTTGTCCTCTGGAACTAATTCTTCTTCATTTTGGATCTTGTGTTGCTGCAGAATGTTTGCATTTTCATCTGTGTCCAATTCCGGGTCGTCTTGTTGTAGAATATCAAACCTGTTTAAGATAGAGGTGGGAGAAGGGGATTTTGGGATAATGTCTTCATTTTCGTCCACATGGTTTGTGTGGTGAATTATGCTTGAGACTGAAATAACTTTGTTCAAAAAAAATTTCATACCTGGATTTTTATCATTGCAATATTTGTGATGGGTTTGTTTAGGGGTAATCCAGTTTTGTGGGGGGGGGGGGGATCTTCTACCTGAATGGGTGAAATGCTATTTATCTCCATTGGTCCTACATTTTTTGTCTCAATTTTCTTCCATTTGACATCTTGTTTTTGGTGTCTATTCTAGCCTCCTGCCTAAGATCAGTCCTAGTAGGTGTTCTCTATTTATGAGCATTAACCTTGGGGAAATATTTGGGCAATTTCTGGGGTATCTGGTGTGCTTCCGTGTTGTTCATTTTTTGGACTTCCATTTTAGGTACTTTATGGGCATCAACTCTAGTCACAGTCTGTCTACACATATCATCAGAATGACCAAGTTTATGGAATTTCTTACAGTAAATAGGGACGTCCGCATAGATGATATTGTAAGATTTATTGATACCATTAGATCCTAATCTAAGTTTTGTTGGTCTGGGTTTGCAAACATCCATTTCCACACAAAGCCTAATAGTGGAAAGTCTAGTTAGGTTTTTGGTGGGAGAATCAGTAAAGAGCAATTCGCTTAGTGATTTACCAATATGAGTAAGGACAGTATGGTGAAAGAAATGTACCTGGGGAAACTCTACCATGAGCCACACTGGAGCTAGGGAGGACTCTTTGTCTTAGTCGAATTGTTTGGTCCATTTAAGGACTCTCATGATATTGCCTCCCAGCGACCAATTCTCTTGAGCCAACATCGATGGTAGTATTCGTCCAAATCAAAAGTGATTCGAACGTGATGACCATCCATAGCTGCGATTTGAGCTTCCCCCTTAAAGCCAATCATTTGAAATTGCTTTCGGATGAAATCCATTATCGGCCTTCCCCTACTGAACTTGCCAATCAAGGCTTTCAAAAAAGGAATTGCTAGCTGTTGATCTCTTCTTCCGGGTACAGTACTGCCACCTCTCCTTTGTAATTGAAGTGCAGATGGAGATCAATAGTGTTGGAATAGGGTTTTGCTACTCAATTTGCTTGTGTAGGAGATCTTTTGGATGTTAGTGTTTATCCATGTCGGATCTACCATTTCCCCGGTTGCAGGGGTCTGTTACAGAAAGAGAGGTGGGGGTGGACAAAAGAGGTAGTGGTTTTTACAGAGAGAGAGAAAACCGTAACGAGAAAGTGACTTTTTCACTATGATCATTAATTTTATTCATTTTCTAATCTTCTATTATACTGAAAATCTCACATTGTTATTTTATTATTCATAATTTAAAAAAGTAATAACATAATTTTTATTAATAAAACATTTTAAATTACACAAGATAAATAATGATACACTGCTCCAAGAAATAAAATAAAATTTTAAAATAAACGCATAAAAATATAAATATTATTAATGAAATCAAATGTAAAATTATAAAATAACCGATTTGGAATAACTAATATTTCAAATAAATATTATAATTATTTTTTTTAGAATAACAAAATAGTCAATACATTATAATATTGACTAATGTATTGACTATTTTTTTTATTCTACAAAAATAATTATAATATTTACTTGAAATACTAGCGCAGTAGCATAGCGCGTTGTGTGACATTATTAATTAAAATATTAGGATGTATATTTTGTGTTTTACGTTTAAATTTAAAACAAAAATTATTTAA
>JAUOBV010442911.1:0-17628 GCA_032360425.1 Rubia occidens | reverse complement strand
GTTTCCCGAAGAGAGGCAAAACAAGAAATGTTAGGTTGGCAAATAAAAGACGAGTAGGAGTGCCTCTTATTGTCATATTTAATGAAGATGCTGAGCGCATTGTTGGAAAAAATGCAAAGGATTTTATCAATGAGTTGGGTTGTGTGGTTCGCAAGATGGCTCGATTCAATAAACCCAACTTCGATTCACAAGATGAAAAATTGAAAGATGACATGGTCGCCAATGCTTCGGTATATCTTACTCTTTTTAAAAAAAATTGTGACACTTATTTTTTTTTATAAGTGAAAATGATACATATTAGTTGTAAATGCGCAGGATGGGTTCACTTATGAAGATACTCCGGTTGTGAAAAGAATCATTCTCAAGCAACTTGCTAGACAATTCAGGACCGCAAAGCATAGATACCACACCCATTTTGAGAAATTTCCATCAAAAGAAGAGGCACTAAAGAATATTCCAGATGAAGATGTTCGGGAAGAAGATTGGAAATTCTTGTGCGACCACTTTGACAACCCTGATTATAAGGTATATATTTTATTTTTCACATTCTAAAGAGTGCCACATTTACCATTTTCCTTGCACTTTTTATCGTAGTCCATCAAAAGTTATTATGTCACTTTTTTCCTTTCTTAGGAAATGTGTAAACAGAATGCTAATAACCAGGGAAAGAGTAAGACTCTAACCACTGTTGGAACAAAGTCTATTGCAAGAATGTGTGAAGAAAAGGTTTGGACCTTAAACATTAGCTTGAAGTTTTGAATTTCTTTATATTAGTAGATATGTTGCTTTACATATCCTTTTTCTTTTTTTCTTTATTATTCTTATTCTTATTCTACTTCTCCCACTTTCTTAATCTTTTTCGATGTACTTTTTTATCTTGATATAAATGAAAATAATTTAACTTCCTTTTTAGAAGGAGGAAACAGGGGAGGATATGAACCCGATCGAAGCATATAAAGAATCACGATATTCACAAAAGAATGGTGAAATGATTAATGAAGAAGCTGCTGGAACATTGGTACGAATGATGTTGTCATCCACAAATTATTATCTCGGTTATTTGTGATTCATATTACCATCTCTTTAAATTATAATCAACTTTTAAGAACTTAGATCATGTTCTTGACAATGATGGTAATACATAACTATGTAGTATTCAATTGTTTTGGTTTATTTCATGCAGGAGAGGTTGTTGACATTACAGGCTACTACGTCAATGACACCTTCTGAAATATGTAATCAAGAATTTGGTTGGATTCCCGGATACCAAAAGCTTTTTAAATCAAAGAAAAGTAATTCTGCAGCCCAAAATTTTGCGCTGAAGCTGCACGCCAAAAGCAAAGAGTTGATGATGCTGGAAAAAAAAATCAGAGAGCCTCGCTGAAAAGGTGCAAGTGCTGAAGGATAAACATAGCCGGTCAGAAGAGAGAATCACTTCTCTATATAGTCAAGTTGCTAAACTCCTGCAACATTTTCAGCTGTTGGAAGATGTAAGCACAAAATTATTCAATAAAATCACTAATACATCTACCTGTATTTTCTACCTATTCAATTATGACTTGAATATTTCACTTGCTGCAACCAAACTTCTTATTTATCATATTTCTAAGTTGTGCTTTCTTGATTCCTTTTGTATTTGACAGTGATGTGGAAGGACTTTCTAAAGGGAATCATGACACGTGTTTTATAGAGAAGTGACTTTTGGTGAAGTGTCAATGATGCGACTATTTTGAACTTCTGTCAATATATCGACGTAATATTTGTGAATGCCTATATATATTTTTGATGTAGAAACAGGTGATGGATTAGTTAGAAGTCTAATAACTTTGACTTTGTAAACCATCTATCATTTAACTTTGACATTGTTGTGAGATAACTTGATACTCATAAACAAGTTAAACGTTATGTTTTTCATTTCTGTTGAATTTGGATGTATTGTTTTATTAAAAGGTCTTTCTTTAAAATGCAAGAGCCAAATTGATTGGTAAGATTAGTCTATGCTTCATCAAAATTTATATTTTTAATGCAAACGTTGATAAACATAGTCGAACTGGTGGGTGACAGAGGTAATAAACTACACAAATAGGGTGCTTGTTTACTAAGCTCATATTAACACGTTGGTATGAGCAATTCATCAACTTTTATATTCTTTTAAAAGTTTGTATTTTATATATTACAAATTCATATTAATTTAAATAAATGACATTATACTGTACAACAATTTCAAAAATAAATTACTTAAATGTTAAGCATGCTCCTTTTAATTTCCACGTGTTCGCATACAAGTTGAGACGATCAAATGGTAAAAAATTTGATTATATGTAGTTTATTATTTTGATTTTGCAAAAAAAAAATATCAATAACTTTAATAATACCATTAATATTCAAATTTATACACACTCGATAGTATTTATTTTATCAATTGCATGAATTTTTAAATGGCATAATTTATTTTGAAATATTTATACAACATGGCACAAGATTTTTTTTACTTAACATAATATCATATTAAATACAAACTAAAATCACTTATTTTTAAAATTATTTTATTTTAAATTTATATGAATAAATTATTTTTCTGGATGTGGGTTTGTATTTTGGATCATGTACATATTGTTAGTCTATTTTACTAGTTATCACGAGTTAATTTTTTATGTTATATGGTTTAAACATTCTGATATTTTACGTTGGTGTAGTTTTTTCTTCGTAATCATGTTTTTGTGTATATAGTAAGAAATGGATCTATCATTTTGCTTTAGATTACAAATTTAAATTTTGTATTCATGTTAAATCATTAATGTTAGGTTAGTTTTGAATCACACATACATTTTTTTCCTTTTTAATAGTTTTAATCTGCACTAGAATGTTTCTTTTTCTTTTTTTAAGAAAGCCGATCGATCAATATATGCTCAGAATATATTTTATATTAATTAAAAATTAAAAATTACTTAAAATTAAATCTAAAAATCATATTAAATTTAAATATTATAGTATAATGTTTAATAAATTTAAATTTAAAATATTTAACATTTTAAATTGTTCTTTTTAAAAAAATTAAGAGTAATATTCGAGTTTATATACACTCGGTTGTATTTATTTTATCAATTGAGTCTGTTTATAAATGGTATGATTTATTTTTGAGATGTTTATGCAACAAGAGAAAATATTATTTTTTTACTTAACATGATATCAAAACGAGTTAAAATTAATCTCGGTTATATTCGAAATTTTATCATTCAAAACTTTCTCTCTCTAGCCTTGTTCTCTCCTGCTCTTCCTCACGCGCACACGCGCCCCAACCTAATAACATATAACGTATCTATCTCCACCCGATAACGGATAAATTACCACCAGTCTCCGCCGCAGCGATGGCGGAGACGCCGTTTCAACCGCCATCATTCGCATCCCTTTTCACTAAATCACACACTATCCATCCTATCCGCACACCTGTTTTACATCCACTCTTCCAATACAAAGGTGAGGCCGCTTGCATCTTCCCCGAAGATGAAATTCAAGCAATCGCAGAACCATTTAGGAAAGCTTTGATCGGAAAGTTCAAAGCAGGTAGGCCAACACTGAATGCTATCAAGAAAGGTATGATACCCATCAGGTTCAAAGCTGATTGGAATGTCACTGTACTCGATTCAAGACATGTACGACTCACCTTTGAATTGGAAGAGGATTTCAATCGATGTTGGCTCAAATCTACTTGGTTTATTGGCTCACATCTGATGAGATTCCTCAAATGGACACCGGAGTTCGATCTCGACGAGGAACCACCATTTGCTCCGATTTGGGTCAACGTTGAATACCCACCAACCCATTACTTCCACCCCAAATCCCTCGAAGGTATTGGTAATGCTCTTGGAAATTTTATTCAGGCTGACAAGCCTACTGTGAATATCTTGAGGCCTTCTGTTATTCGCCTTTGCGTAGAGTTTGACCTGAGAAGGCAGCTCCCCAATCGGATTCGTCTGGGTTCCATAGCAAAAAATAGGTGGTATAACATTCGGTATGAATCGGCACCGAAATATTGCTTCCACTGCAGTAAGGTGGGCCATAATGAACAACAATGTAGGAAGCTTGGTGACAAGAGGAATTCTCGGAAACCACCTACTCAACAAGAGAAGCAGGACCTGTTACAACCAAAATCTCATGCAAAGATGAACCCAACGGAGTGGAAAAAGAAGGGCGTTCTTGTTGTTGATCCAAGTTCCTCAGGTTTATCTCCGGGTTAAAAAACCGTGAAGTAAGGAAGTCAACAGCATCCAATCCTTGGTCTCAAAAGGAGTCTCATGGTATATATATAGGAAGTGAAGTGATGCAAGCAGAGGAGGCTCCTCTGAACAACACTTTCAATAGAATTGTGGAGAGCCAATTTTTGGTTTCTGCAAAGAATGTAACTCAAGTGAATGGTGTACTAAATGATCCTTCTGATCTGTCAAGGGAAGAGAAAAATATGATAGCCAATATTAAAGACAACTTTGCCTCTGATGTCTATAAGGATGAGCTCTCTCCACTTTTTACTCCTAAAGCATCTTCCATCAGTTCAAATGCTCTTGCACTTATCCCCTATGAGGATCCAATTTCAACTAATAGGTTTTCTCTATTGCAGGAACTACAAGATGAGGAGAGGCAAGCTACAAACTATCATGAAAAGGAAACAATAGAAGAAGCTCTTTCAGAATGCTCCTCTTATGATTCCGAAGATTTAATTGATCTGGAGGATGCAGACAAGACTACTGTCTCTAATCAGGTAGAAAAAGGTCTACAAATTTCTGCATCTCCTTCGGTTGAAAAGTCTCTTAAATTAAAGACTAAGAAGGATTACTTTTCTGGCCTTAATATGATCCTTAGATCTGCTAATAGGAACAAAGCTTCTCAATTTCATGATTAAGCACAACATAATTGGAAATTTTCTTGTTTGGAATAGTAGAGGATATAATAAATCAATCCCCAGGATCAAATCCCTTGTTACGAGACATAGGATATCTCTTTTATGTTTGATTGAGCCCATGCATGATAATAGAGAAATTCTGAACCTTAAAATGCTTTTAGGTATGACCTATCACAAATGTGCTGACAATCAGAAAATATGGATTATGTGGAATGACAGCATCTCCTGCACCTTTCACTCACAATTTTCACAGTGTCTAGTCATGCAAGTAATGGATAAATGGAATAATACTCCTTGGCTAGCTGTTTTTGTTTATGCTAAAACTCTAAGAACTTTAAGAAGACAATTGTGGCTGGATATCTTAGATTTACCTCAAGGTCCTAAGTTACTAATTGGGGATTTCAATGTCATAACATCGCATACTGAATATAAGGGCAGTAGTACTCCAAACCCGGACAGCATCGCTGATTTTAATGATGTGATTGAAGCTTTGAATTTACTCCACATTAATACAGTAGGTAATCAGTTCACATGGACAAATAATAGGAGGAATGGTAAGGTTTACAAGAGACTAGATAGAGGCCTCTGCACCCAGGAATGGAATCAACTCTATCCCAATAGCTCCATTCAGATTTTAAATAGGACTTGCTCTGATCACTCACCAATGATGCTATCGATACAGTCCTCCCAGATTAGTGTTCCAAAACCATTTAGGTTCCAATTAATGTGGTTAAATAGGGAAACTGAGCTTAGATTTTTAATCCAACAAAACTGGGAACTCCCGTGCCACCTACATGGCATGGAGCTTTTCAGTTGCAAACTTAGAAGAATTAAAAAATGCCTAAAAGAATGGAACAAAAACATTTTTGGGAATATAAATGATAACATTTTAAAGGCTGAAAATCAGGTTAACAAGGCTGAAAATGAACTTCTCCTTCTGGACAATGAGCAGAATCATATTGAGCTTAATAGAGCAAGGGCATCACTTCTAAGGGCTTTAAAGGAGGAGTCTATTTTTTGGCAGCAGAGAGCAAAGGTAAAATGGCTAAAATTGGGTGATGAAAATACAAAAAAAATTCACATGGCCAATAAAGAAAAAAACAGTAAAACTTTGATAACTAAAATCAAAGGGAGTAGTGGGATGTGGTTGACAGATCAGGCAGACATAGCTCAAGAGGGAGTCTCCTTTTTCCAAAATCTGTTAACTCAATCTCATTTAGATCCATCTGCTAACTACCTTGACTCTTTCCTCCAATTCATCCCCAACCTGATCTCTACTGAATCAAATACAATTTTGCTCCAACCCTCTAGCTTAGAAGAGATTAGAAGAGTAGTTTTCCAATCCAACCAGGACAGCGCTCCTGGTCCGGATGGTTTCCCTGCTAAATTCTACACTTTTGCGTGGGATATAATTAAACTAGATCTGGTAAATGCTGTTAACCACTTCCTAAGAGGTGATCATATCCCCCAAGCCATTTCAGCCACATGGATTACTCTAATCCCCAAAAAACCAACTCTAGAATCTTTTGCAGATTTCAGACCTATTAGTCTCTCTAATTTCATTAATAAAATATGTTCTAAACTTTTAATGGAAAGACTACGGCCTCATATGAATGATATTATCTCAAAGGAACAATCTGCCTTCATGCAAAAGAGAGATATAGCAGATAACATCATTCAAATGCAGCAAATGGTTAGATTTCTTAACTCAAAATGTGAAACCAAAACCTAATTTTAAAACTTGACATGCATAAGGCCTTTGATATGGTTTCTTGGGGTTTTTTAAATTCTGTCCTTTTAAGATTTGGTTTTGATGGTAAACTGGTCAGGCTCATATTATCTAACATTGCTTCGGCTACATTTTCGGTTCTATTTAATGGTGTTCCTCAAGGCTTTTTCAAAGCCTCAAGGGGAATCAAACAGGGGGATCCTTTGTCTCCTTTTTTGTATAACCTACTCACTGAATCTTTTTCTAGATCTCTAAAGGCCTATTTCCAACATGGTTGTATGCAGTACTTTTTCTGTACAACTAACTCTTTAAAGGTGACACATTTAATGTATGCGGATGACACAGCCATTTTTCTGAGAGGAGGAAAGAAAAATCTTAGAGCCATTAGGAAATTTCTGGATGCATATCAGGTGGCTTCTGGTCAGTTCATAAACTATCACAAGAGTGAGTACTTTTTAGGACAGAGGGCTGAAAATTCGTACCACAGACAGGTCAAATCAATTTTAGGTATGAAAAAAGGTTCAACACCCTTTAAATACTTAGGAGTCTCAATTTATAGTGGGAGGATGAAGTCCTCCCATTTTAATGGACTCTTAGAAGCATTTGATGCAAGATTGAACAATTGGAAAAACAAATGGTTATCTCAAGCAGGTAAACTAATGCTCATTAAAACATGTCTTCTATCCCTTCCTGTTCACATCTTTGCTACTGTCACACCTCCTAAGCTGATAATTCGTAAACTGGAAAGCAAAATGTCACATTTTTTGTGGGGCTCAACTCAACTAGGAAATAAGAGAGTTTGGAGAGCTTGGTCCAAGATCTCTTACCCAACATCTGAAAATGGACTTGGTATTAGAAATATCCATTGTTTTTTACAGGCCTTCTCTTGTAAATTATGGTGGAAAATGCAGTTAAACGAATCTATATGGACTAATTTCTTATGGTCTCTTCCTGATTCTTCCAAAGCTTGTCCTCTTTGGAGGAGAATTTGCTCGGTTACTGAATTTTGTAATTCCTGCTCTAAAATCATCCCTGGCAATGGAAATTGCAGTTTTTGGAATGGAAACTGGTCAGGAGAAGGGGCTCTTTACTATAAATGGCCTATCCTCACAATCCCTTTTCCTGACTATACTCTTGCTAAGGTTATAGAGAATAAAGTGCAGCTAATCCCCATTTTGGAGCCTTTTCTGGCTACCAGCGTCATCTCTTTTTTGCAGGAAATCAGTTTATGCCCCAGCTACACAGACAGATTGGTGTGGACTGCAGCAACAGATGGCAATTTCTCAATCAAATCAACTTATAACAAACTTAGAGATTCAAGGAGCAGAAGAACTTCTCTACAAAAGATTTGGATAAGGCAAATACCTGGTAAGATTTCTTTTTTTATCTGGAGGGTTATGAACAACCTGCTGCCATTTGATGATATCTTGCTTAGATTTGGTTTCAATCTTCCTTCGAAATGTTGGAAATGTAATGAGGTGGATTCCCTAGAGCATTTCTACAATGCATGCCCTTTCTCATTGGAAATATGGAGTAAAATCCACACTATAATGGCAGTTAATCCAAGGAATTTTAGCTCAATATGGGATAGGATGTCATCCTATATTAATAATGCTGCCATGTCTAAGATTCATAGTAATATTATCCTAGTCATAGGGCTGACCACTTTTTGGGAGCTATGGAAGGCAAAAAATGCTTTTATTTATGACAATGCTCAGGCTTCCATTAATTCCATAATCTCTGCAATTAAGAGCCTTGTCTTCTATATTTTTTCTGCATTCCCTATACACATCTCCACACACAGTGATAACATCTGGTACAACACTGGTTTAATACCTGCCATGCCTTTGAAAAGAAAAAACAAGGTAACAATTTGCACATGGAAACCTCCTGTTGTTGGTCTGAAATGTAATGTGGATGCATCTTATATACATGGAGATATGTCCTCCCATGGGATCATTTTTAGGAATGTAAATGGAAAGATGATGGCTGCCTTTTATGAGCAAAGTAGAGCTGCTTCACCTCTTGAGGCTGAGTTGATTAGCATTCAGTTAGCCATCAAATTTTCAATTAAGGATAAACTGAATTTGGTTACTGTGGAATCTGATTGCAAAAATGTTGTTTCCTACATTGATTCCCCAATGAAAGCTCCTTTTCAACTCTTTAATTTATGTAGATCGATTAAGGACTTGCTTCGAGGAATCTCACTGATCCATATTCATAGACAGAGCAATTTAGTGGCTGATTCTATTGCTAAATCAGGTGGTAATTGGATTGTTAACCAGCAAACAAAGAGAATTAATTGGTGTGACATGGACTCTAGAACTAAAGGGCTCATTCTTATGGATGAAAAACAAATGCCAAGTCTGAGATCTGAAACTTTTTATCCTCCTTAATCTCTATCTTAAAATTTCAAGGTCATGTTTGTTTATTATTGGTTTTTCGGCTTCTTCATTATGCTTGCTGCACTTTCTGTTTGGAGTCTATGTTATGTTTTTTCCCTGGAATTTTTAGGTCTATTTGGACTGTGGTACTGCTGCTCTTCTCTATTCTATAAATGCAGAATTATGGTTTTTAGCTGCTGGGGGAGCAAACCACGACGTTCGGCTTTACTGCTTCTAGGTGCACCACCCCATCACATGCACTCTTTGATCTGCTGGACCGTGGCCTGCTAATGCCAGTGCAGGTCTACTCCTTGAGATGCTGTAATGATGCTGCTGAAGTGTGGATAAATTATGAATACTGCATCATCTCCCATTGACTACATATTGGACTCATCTTTTGCCTAGTAGAGGTTAATCACTCTTGGTTTTGGGTGTTCTTTTGACTGCTCCGTGTTTCGTTTATTAAACGATTCACTAAAAAGTTCGAAAGACATTGCTAATTACCTAGAGTCTTGTGTAATCCTTTAACTATTGATTCCTAACTCCTTATTCTTTTGGAAACAACTAGCGTTGCTTCAAGAGCTATAAGCTCACTCATGTAAAACTACTCTAAGCTTCATGCTTCACTTTCCTTTTTTTATGTCTTTTTTAACAGGTTCGGGAAGGCCTAATTCATTTCCCCCCATCTTTGGATGGTTTGATCAAAAAAAATATTTGGCGTTAAACATCCAATTGACTACTGTAACTAATACTCAAAAAGGGAAATGGCCTAACAAGTGAAACACATTGGTTAGCCACGTGTGTATGTATATAAGTGTGTGAGTCTTTTCAGTCATATGACGTTTCTTGCTTGAAATATGAATTTTAATATTTTTCGTGATTTTATCTTGTTTTTGAAATTAGGTTGTTTTCGATTTAGTGATAAGTGTAACTTTTAAACTATCTTTGAATATGACACACAATTATTTTTTTATATAAATTAAATTTATAATTTTTGTCTTCCTTTCTTGTGGATTCCAAATTTTATCGAGTTCGTAGCTTGCAACCTCATTCTTGAATTAGTACCTGTGAATACTCACGTTTCCAACTTCATTAGTAGTTGACAACCAAAATCCATGGGCTTGTGCTACTATTACACATACTACTAAGGAACCATGGTGTAACTGTGATTCCAGAAGGCTAGAGACGACGGTTTCAAGGTGTCATCTCTAATTGTATCGTCCAATGAAGCATTGTTCCATGATGGTTGTATAAACGCTGTTTAGACACCTTCCCGCGCGGTACAGATTCTGATGTCAAAAGTTGGCTCGATGAAATAAAAACATTTTGGTGCCCGATTCCCTTCATCGCCAAACATTCTATGTTCCCTTAACCACATTGCTTCCTTTCACCGACAAACAACCTTCGCTTCAATGCCAAACACCCAACATTCACCGCTAAACAAAATAAACATTGTAAACCCCAATTGATAAGGAAATAGAAACCATTTCCTTGTAGGAAAGCTTATAAATGATAGTTACCTTATAGAATTAGGTTAGATGCAATTCCCTTATAGCTTTGGAATCCTATTCATTTTAGACTTTGCTTTGTTGTAGCCCTATATATTGTAACTCTCATTATTGGTGAGATTTGTCATTGATGTGTTACCAATGCACCATAATAAAGTCATTTATATTTTTCTATTATGGTACCAGAGGCTAAAATCCTGAAACCTAAATCCTAAATTTTCCGCTGCCGTTTCCTCGAGCTGCCGCCACCAATGACCGCGCATGCCATCTACCCGCCATCATCGCCTTGACCGTAGCTCACCATTCGTCCACCAGATCACCGACCACCGCCGCCGTTGTTATGCTATTGCTGTCACCGATCCGATTTGTTTCTTTGTGATCCTGTACACGTCGCACGTGACTTCCACGCGCCGCACCTAAGCCTTACGCGCAGCCGCCTGTTCTTCCAAGCGCCGCTGCGTCTTGCCACTAATCCAATTTTCCACCGCAGATATGATCTGATCCTACTACTATGTCCAATCCTGAATCTGAATCCGCCCGTGATGCCGCCGAACGTGCTCACATCGGTGCTATTGTATGTTGCCTGTCACAGCCCGATCTACTGATTTCTACCGATATCCCACATGTCGAAACCTGAATCCAATGTCATTTCTACTACTGTTAATGAATTTGAATACAGCTTTACCGGCTATTAGTGATACTGTAATTACTGCTACTTCTAACCGCTATTCAAGTTGAATCCCGTTCTATGGTGATTTTTTTTAGTTTTTTTTAACGATTAGGAATTTCATAATCTTCTTCACAAGTTGGCCATTCTTGATCATCATGCTCCAACTTGAGAGATGGTGATAAGGAAATAAAAACATTTACTTTTAGGAAAAGTTCTAATTGATAGTTACCTTATAGATTTTTTTCCTTTGTAGGTTAGGTTAGATGGCAATTCCCTTATAGACTTTGGAATCATATTCTTGTTAGACTTTGGTTTGTGATAGACTTATATATTGTAACCTTCATCATTGATGAGACGTGTCATTGATGTGATATCAATGCACCATAATGTCATTTATATTTTTCTATCACCAATCAGAACCAAGTAAAAACAAATCAAAACCTGAAAAACCAAACATAAACATATATACGAATCGTATGTTGAAAAGTAACTTGATTTTGGAATAGCTCAGGCTCTCAGCTAGTAGCTCATTATGTAGAAGAAGTTCAAAGAAGTCTTAAGAAGTATGGAGGTTCTAGAGGAAGTTCTACAGATTTCTAGAATGTGTAGATTGTGATGGAGTTGTAGAGAGAAATCTAGAGAGTTAATTGTAGACATTAGATTAGAGAGGGGATGAAAATATCTTAGTCATTGGTTGGATGATGCCACTAGTATAAATAAAGTTGATTTAATATAGTTTCAATCAAGCCAAAAGATAATAGAACCCTTCTCCTTATACAACTAGCCTCTTCTTCCAAATTATCCATTTTCACCCAAATTTTCTAAACATTTCTTCAATTACTCTAAGTTCCCTTTCAACAAAGTAGAATTATAGTTATTCTCTCCCAACAAAGTGGTATCAGTGCTATTTACTCCTAACATCGTCTATAATGCACTTGATCCAATATGAGGGCTTATGTGGAGCTTCCATCTTAAATTGCAAGGTATATTGGGATTCCATCTCAAAACCGATTGACTTTAAGTGGAGGTGACCCAAGATATTATATATTAGTCATTATCCTTATAAAAAACTGATGTGGAATATATATTTCAACATTCAATCTTTATGGGAACTACACCGCCACAAACTGGAAATGGACATGAGATCTGGTCGCCAAGGTTCCACCGTACTGTGCTGGAGTTAACAGGTCGTGGAGGCTTTATGCTAGAGGAGTAGGTCATGGAGGTTAATTTAAAACCATTTTGGTTGGATTCGAAACCACCTTTAGTAGTCAACGACCCTCAAAACACACTGATTTTAAAAAAAATCATACCAATTGCAATTTTTATGGTGCTGCAATTGGAGTGTGCTTCAATAGTTTTACCACCTCATATTACGTGGTGTTAGAAATGGGAGTTATGTGACCGAACGAGATTGACCTTTGGTATAAGTATTGTCAAGTTTTGAGTTCCTACAAACAGGATGGCGTTAAAATTTTGGATGCCTTTTGAAAAAGGAAGCCTTATTAATATTTTAAAAAAATAAAAATACATGCGTTAGAACTATTTTTTTCTGTTGAAAACAACGTGTGTATGTATATAATAAAAAAAGGAGGTTCCAAATAAAATTTAAAAACTAATTTCAACCAAAAATATATAAATTCTTTATATAAATTCTTTCCATTCAATTTTTTAAAATTAAAACGTCTCTTGGATGGGGTTTATAGGGTTCCCCTCCCTTTTCTATTAGGCTCAATTTGCACAATGTGCGATTACAACATATGATGTAGGATAATCCCATCACATATGTGAATGTGAATGGATAACCCGACCCCTCACCGTGTCGCTAATAAATCATGGGAGATCGACTAAACCGAGAAGAGGCTAAGTGAGGTCGAAGACAGATATCTATGTTGTTGCTCCCATTTCTACTACTACGCTACCAGAAAGGGTAGATAGTGGCAAGACCAGGGTCGTCCACAGAGATGTTTGGAATCTAAGAGTCAACAAAACACAGGTACGATCGGGTCGTCAATCCAATCTTGCATCAGGAACAATCAGTGTTGGTAAAACAGGGTTTGGGGGTTTTTGCTAACAACTACTAACATGAAATTAACACGAGATTAAACTATGTAAACTAACACGTGGAGAGTTGCTATCTCAACATGAAGACTAGTCAATCAAGAATTATTCTCCCTAAATAATAAACTCATGGAAAATCATAGAATCCTATCAAGAAGATCATGCAATCAAGAATCATTCCTCCTAAAATACCACAATCAATGAAGATCATATCATCAAAGCATAAGTACACATGCCCCAACACTTAGTTCAACACAAGATCATTCACATAACCCAAAAAATTTCTCAAAACACTTCAAGAATTTTTCGAGTTTCAAGATCCTCATCACATCACCAACATGAAAAATAAATGAAGTAAACATAAAGCTCCAAGGATTACCCAGAATTTGAAACCAAGAGATGAAAAATTCAGACAAGAAGAAGCAAAAATGCTAATTTTTTTTAGAGAAAATGCTCCAATTTTTTAGTTTCACCAAGAGGAAGTGAGAGTGAGTGTTTTTTGAGAGATTTAAATGATCTAAATTATTCCTTTAGATGAGGGAATGTAATATGAATCATTATTTTCAGCAAAAAAGGTGGTTTAGAAGGGAGGTACAAATGGGATAAGGATTGCATTTATAAAATTAGAAAATGTGGGGGACAAAAGAACCATTTAATTTATGCATAAGAGAGGTGTTGATGTACTATTAACACCAATAATCCTAGGGTATAAAATATTTTCTTAATTAATGGGCCAAAAATGCATTTTTTGGCTTGAAATTCAAATTTTTGAATATATGAATTTTTGACCCAAAAATTGCAGCATACAAGGCCTGACACGTGGCCAGTCTCGTGTTGTGGCTTCCTAATATGAGGCTACCCTCGTGTTGAGGGTGCCTAACACGAGTCATGCCTCGTGCTGAAAGGGGCTAGCACGAGGCTTCCGGTGAACGAAACCCCTTTTTCCCTAGTTCCTTCTTTTTCCTGAAAAACTTAGTCACCCAACAAATCCTATTTCTTACACACAAAAAACACAATATTTGGACTCAAAATTTGTCAATCAACAAGAGTTTCGTCCCAAGATCCTTTGTCACACACAAAAACATGCAAAATCTATCTACAAAAAGATATAAAAAACAAAGCAAGAAAGAGAACGTATTTTTATTGTTGTCCTCACAGTTTATTTCTTTTTCATGTATTTCAATTAAAATAACCTACCGTTGGATCTCCGGAGTCGTCATCGGTAACTCCACCCACGATGACATCATTGTGGAGTGGTCTCTACAAATTTTCATCATTACCTTTAAGCGCTTTGTTCGCCATGGAGTGTGAATATCCTTACCTAGCCAAAGTCGAGTCCTTAGCCATTTCCTTGGGTTTAGGAGGTGGTTGAGGATGTTTTACGTCCTTGCTACTCTCCACTAACCGCTGCATGTTAGTAAGTATAGAAAAACATTCCAAGATAGACATGTCGTCACTAACATCATACAAAGCATAATCTTATCGACATAATCATCAAAATTGAAGCGCAAGGTAAGATTTCTCTCATCACTCACACATTCATCAAGAATCTCATCATCTAGGCTATCTTCATCACTATCATCAAGAGATTCATCATGGTAGTCATCATTAACAATCAAGTAAGAGTTTTCACATTAAGCAAGTTCATGACACAAAGTTGTGCCTTTACACACAAGAGATGGTTTAGGTGAATCATACTTAGATTTATAAATATCAAACCCCGCCTTATCATAGTCATCCTCTAGGGTTAGTGCTCCCAAATAAACGTCTATCTTAGTCCTTGATGTTTTATGAAAAGGTATCCTCAATAAAATTGAGGGTGCACCACCATCGTGCGCTAAGTCAAGAACATAGAAATCTGCCGGGAACACTAAATTGCCTACCCTAACCATTACGTCCTTAACTAAATCTCGAGGGCTAGCTCGGGAGTGATTGGTTAATTAGACGAGTGCCCTAGTTTCCTTAATTTCACCTCCTAGATCAATCATAGCATTTTTCACCAATTTACCACCTAAGGAAATATGAATTGAAAACATATCGGGGTCATCACATTTCTTAGGCAAGTTCCGATGATTACGAGTAGCTTCTCCCCCTATTTTAAAATTTCCTAATTTCCTAAGTGGTTTATTCCCTTTTACAGTGCATGCAACCTTCAAGAATTTAGCATAAGAAGGCACATGCTCAATCAAGTCCAAAAGTGGAACTCTAACCTCAAACTTCTCGAAAATCATACGAATGTGCTCGTTGGTGGTTGTCACCTTCGGCCTTCCCCTAAGTACAATAGGGAAAGGTGGTGGAAGATTACCCGTACCCCGGGAAAGCTCCTTGACAGGATCCTCATCTACAACCAATGCATGCTCCTCCAAGTTGGTTTTGTTTCTCTCCATAACCAAGTCATCTTCTTGCAAGATTTCCTTCTCGGGCACACGTACCTCCTTCCCATTCTTTAGCTTTAAAGCGCTCACATTCCTCGGGTTGATCTCCGGTTGGGAAGTAAGCTTTTCGGACTCTTTGGCCTCAAGTCTGCTCACTGAGGTGGTAAGTTGCCCGACTTGGATTTCAATATTTTTTATGCTTGAAAAATCCCAAGTCCCGAGACCTTCAATCTCATGCCTTGTGCACTCCGCGAAAACATCGTGTTTCCTAGCCAATTGAGAGACAACTTCCAAGATCTCTTCTTCATCTAACTTTTAGAGTGGCATTATTTTTGAAAGGCCCTTTATTCCTTTGGATAGGGTTGAGGTGGAGCTTGTCCACCTCGGTTGTACCCTTGAAATTGATTCATCTCACGCCAACAGAAGTTGGAGTGATCGCAGTACCTCAGGTTGAAGGTATTCACGTAGGGGTCTTGCCTTTCGGCTTATTGGTTCCAGTGGAACCCTTATTATTATTTCCCCCTACCGAATTGTTACCTATTGCCACCATTAAATTCCAATGCCTTCACCTCCTCCAAGTCTTCCACCACTTATGGATAAGCATCAGTGTGATGATAGAGACTACAAATGCCACAAACCTTTACTAGCTGAACTCTCCCCTCAAATGCCACAAACCTCATTAATTAATTTATCATAGAAGAAAGTGTTTGGACTTGCTTATCTATATTGGGAGAATGAGACGGATAATCCACGGTCTTCACTCGAGATCTTGTACCAAATTACCTCGTTCCGTTGGCTATTTCTTCAAAGTGTGTCATGGCATCCCTCAGGCTCTTGTTGGCGATGGAACCGTTGCAAGCGGCATTCACCATTTGCATGTCATCATCACAAATGACTATCACAAATGGTGATGATGACTATCACAGAGGCTCAATAGCAAAAACTAAAAAAACACTAACTACTCAACTAACATGCTATGCAAGTTAACTACTAGACCGTTAAACTAACATCCCGGTAACAACACCAAAATTTGACCCACCCCCTCTTGAAGTCACTAATAAATCACGGGGTATCTACTAAACTGAGAGGAGGCTAAGTAAGGTCAAAGACAGATATTTATATTATTGCTCATGTTCCTACTACTACCTACCAAAAAATGTAGATAGTGTCAAGGTCGGTATCATCCACAGAGATTTTAGGAATCTAAGAGTCAACTAAACATAGGCGCGATCGAGTCGTCAATCCGATCACACGTCAGGAATAATGGTAAACCTGGGTTTGGAGGGGTTTTTCCAACAACTACTAACTTACAATTAACACGAGATTAAACTATGTAAACTAACACTTGGGAAGGATGTGCATAACATGATCAATGTTGTTTCGATCCTCGATTCCATCAAATACAAGAACTACAAGCCTATTCTAGTGTTTTTGACACGTGGTGTGGTAGATGGTTGACACTTCCCCATACCTTTCGCGTACGGTGCACATATAATCTTCCATCAACACCGCCTTCGTAATTAGGGGAGTGCAATAATGGCCCTACATGCTGTGCAGATTTGAATCTCCCCCGTGCTATTACATCTCATGCACTACACCACCAATGCTTGCCCTTGGGCCTAAAAAAGTAAAGGTGTTGAAGCACCTTATCGATGACACTAAGTTTGCAGAGCTAACCCTAGTTTGCTACTCCAGCTATCTCCACCTGTAACCCTTTGGACCAACTCATCGGCTTACTAGTGTATGGTCGATCGTAACGTTGACTCAGAAATCCACGTGCACACACCCACATGGTTTCGGACTATCGCTACACCAAACACATCTACATTTCCTTCCCCGGGGTACCAATAATTGCACCAACATGAAAGTAGACTACGGTGTGTGCCAATCTTGGTGTAATAATCATGTAATTCACAAGAATATGAACAACAAGCCAACATAATAATCACAAACACATAGAAATAGGTAGATCTAAGAAATCTCACACATCAAACATTAATTCAT
>JAUOBV010442691.1:0-10331 GCA_032360425.1 Rubia occidens | reverse complement strand
GCCACCACCTTCAACCCCACCCCACCACCGCCACCTTCACCACCCCATCACATCACCGCCACCACATTCACCACACCACCGCCGCCACCCCCTTCTCCCCACCACCACCATACCCATGGCACCACCTTCACAACCAAAATCAAAACCCTCAATAGATTCCAAAATCGAACCCTAAATCGAACCCTAAATCGATTCCAAAATCGATTCCTAAATTGAAATCCTCATTCAAAACTCACCAACATCGTAGCCCACTAAAATCGAAACCCACCAAAGTCGAAACCAAAATCAGAGAAGAAGAAGGGAGAAGAAAGAAGCGGGATGGAGTTCACACAGTAAGAAGGGAGAAGGAAGAAGGGAGAAGCGGGATGGAGTTCACACAAGAAGAAGGGAAAAGAAAGAAAGGAGAACACCAAAGTACATGTTTAGAATGTTAGGGGTATTGAAATCTATAACATTATAATTGTTTTCCAAAATGATAAGAGTGCAAAAACAAGTGGAACGTCTCAAAGAAAAAAGAGTACAAAAATAATTGGGACAAAGGGAGTACTTGTGATAGTTTGGCCAATCCTTATAATTTTCGTAGTTACGTCATTTTTCGAGGTAAAATGATTCTGATAAATGATCTTGTGTTTAAATGATTGAATGCATAAAAAAGACCTAATATTAGTTTAATATAAACTTATAATTTATTTACTGTTAATGAGTACAAAATTTGTGACAAACATTATTTTTCATTTAATTGGGATCCACTCAAATCAAAATTTTATAACTAATGTATCCCATGTCAAACTTCACATTTTACTTTTTAACATTATTCACCATCTAATTTTGATCACATATTTGTGAATTGAGTTTGATTTAGTGGTAGTCCATACTCTTTATAACTGAGAGGTCCAGGGTTAAAAACACATCTCTATCAAGAATTATGAATATTAGAGTAGTTTCTTGATGAAGATTACCCAGCGACCAACGTCATGTGACCGTATGGTAGTCCCCGCTGTGGCTCCCCAACCTGCAGGGTGGTCGATAATGATGAGATCGTGGTGGTTCAGGTTTCGGTTGCATGGTGGATCAACGTTTGAGTGTTCTCATGAAGGCATTCCTAGAGTTTCAAGTGATGGTGTCTCCTAGTTAGGTCATAGATTAGGATGTTAATATGTAATTTGGTTGGTTTTATGTAATCTTTCAAAAAAATAAATTTGCCACATATTTGAATATGTATAAACAATAATATTATCATACTCCTTCCGTCTCAGCACAACCTGCATAGAATCATTTTTACGATTTGAAGAAACATTTTTGACCGTTGTTATATTTAATTACGTATAATAACAACAAAAAATTGATATTTAGAAACTATTTATTACTAGAAATCCAAGACATCACATACTCTCTTGTAAAATGATCGCACATGAAGATTCTTCTATTCAATATATTTCTACGCAGTTACAATATTATAATAACTATAAAAAAAACTATATTGTAATAGTACCACTGAAGATGGAAATACAAAAAAAAATCAACCGATAAATTTTGTTTCCATCAAGGCAAAGTCTTGGGAAAGATCGGGTTTAATTGAAATAATAAAAGGTAAAAGGTCTTAGTTGCAATATTAAAATTTTATTGTGCAACGAGTATTAGTTATAAAGTTTATAACCCGATTCATACAACCCGAAAATTTTATTTTGATTTCTTCTAATGTACACTTTAAAACCTTGGTCTTTCCATGACTTATGGAAAGACCGTCTTTCAAGAGACGGACTCTTACATCAAATTGAAGTTACAATTAAAATAGGGCAAATCTATTTACAGGCACACAACTTCTAAGTGCAAGTAATTTTACTCGTTAATTTACTATATCATCCTTATGACATGTATGTAGGAGTTTTAAACGTGCATTTTGGATTTCATTCAAACTATATACTTTTTAGTCCTAAACAATGTCCAATTCTTAAAATAATCCCCATATTCTCGATTAACATTATCAACTATCCCAAACATACATAATGCTAATCCAAAATCAAATATACATCGGTTGCAACAGATAGTCTAATCACCTATTCAATGAAACTTGATACTTAAGGCTCTGTCCGGTTCAACTTATTTCAACTCCAATAAATTCAATTCAACTTTTTTTAGCTCTTCTAAACTCATTTCAATTCATCTCATCTCCAATCAACTCAACTCACCTCTCCTCAACTCTTCTCAGCTCCTCTCAACTCTTCTCAACTCATATCTTTTCAGATCCAATCAACTCAACTCTAATAATTTAATATCGTCTACTTTCAACTCCATATAATTTTATTTTTTTAATTTAAAAAGTTCTTTCATCTATTTTGAATATGAAACTTATAGTGAAGGACGTTGGCTCCTTATGACCTGATAATTTAATATCCCAGTTGGCCATCTTTTTTTGCCTGCAAGTTAACAAAACGACGTCGTTTTAGTTATGGAAACGTCGTTTTGTATAGTGACAAAACAAAAAAACAAAATCAGCCATTTTTTGCCTGCAAGTTAACAAAACGACGTCGTGTTACTTATGGCAAAACACGTCATTTTGTATAGTGAGAAAAAAACAAAATCAGACTTTCTTCTTCAGGGCTCACCGGCGAAACTGACCGCTGCAACTTCAAGGGGGCGGAATCCATGGATTCCAATGGCGCCTAGGGCTAAATCCCAGGCCACCAGATCCTAGGGGTGGTGCCAGGCCCCTCTCGCCCCCGAGTTCCACCCATGCCCTCCGTCCCACCCAAATTTGTACACTTACTATTTGAAAGTCAAAGTTGTCAAATTTTGACCATATATTTGAATAGATGCTTAGACAATAATATCATCGTATGTGGTACTGTTAGATTTGTCGAAACATTATTTTTAAATATTAAATTTTTATGTGTCGTTATTGTTTCATATATTTACAGTGAACATGTATTTTGGAAATCGTGAAAAAGATTCCATGCAAATTCCCCTAAACAGAGGGAGTAAAATATATTTATTAATTATCAATTTTTATACAATATTGGTATGTATGCATAACTAAAGTTATCTGGTGGTGAAAAATTATTTTAGGAAGTTGATGGATGGAGATCGTACCTTATTTTAACTTGATTTTCAATGGTACTGTTTGCAGCGTAAATTAGTATGATATTGTTCGTTTTTGCCGGCGTCTTTCAGAGCTAGGGCGTCCTCGATCCTCATGAGGATCCCGAGCCGGACTCGAGGACGGTCCCCCGATGAAAAGAAAAGAGGTGGATAACTGACCGGGCGGCGAAGATGACACTACTACAAATTAGAGCTATCGTAACACTTACTTTGCAACACTTATTTAAAATGTTACAATAGTTTATAAAGTGTTACTTACAACTTTGAAAAATGTTACATAAGTATTGAAAAGTGTTACCTAAATTTTAAAAGTGTTACATTAGATCTAATGTAAGATCGCCTAAGGTAATACTTGTAAAAGTGTTACAATAGGTTAAAGTGTTACAATAGCACATAAAGTAATACTTTTATAAGTATTACCTTAGGTGATGTTACATTAGACTTAGCGTAACACTTTTTAAAATTTAGGTAACACATTTCAAAAGTTTAAGTAACACTTTATAAATTACTGTAATATTTTAAATAAGTGTTGGAAGAAAAATATTACATTAGCATTAGCTTGTAGTAGTGCGAGGATGAGGAGGAAGACGAAGATGGGAAGACGGCCAGAGGCCGAGGTGTAAAGCACGGGTACTATTTGGTAGAAGGAGAGATGAACCATGGGATGGAAGATAATCTTGTTGCAAAGAACAGCAGAGTTGATGGTCATCATTTGGGGCTTTACGCCATTTTTTATCAGAAAATTTTATATGTTGGAGAATTTTATATGTTAAGGTGTTGGTTCAATCACATATTGACATGTGTTAATTATTTATTTATTTATTCATAAAAATAGCTGAATATTGAATATTTGGACACATGACAACATGCGATTGACCCCTCACCTTAACATACAATATTTTTAATATATAAAATTTTCTCATTTTTGATAGCCACTCCGATCGTGAGGCCGCGGAATACTTGAAAGATCATCTCTTGGACAACATATTGCTCGAGGTAACATACACTCCCTCTGTCACCCTCTTTTCCACACAAATTGATACAATTCAATTTTTACCAAAAGTTACAAAAATGAGATTTTACATTTATATTCTACTAGTCAACTCTTCCATTGCCAAAATACCCTTCATTTATTTTCCATCAATCGTTTTGCATAAAATATCGATCCAAAGTAATTGTGATATTTTCTCTGGGACGGAGGAAGTATTTTATAGCATATAGTATCTAATAGTGTTACGATGTTGGTTTCGTCGTAACAGCTTCTTTTTAAATTTTGTATGCATAGTTAAAGACTCAAACCAAGAATAAATGTTGAGAGGCACTTAATATTGAAAAGAAGAAAATAGTTTTTATTAATTCGTTTGGAGTATAAAATATGTAAAAGTTTGATGATCAGGTGTTACTGTGTCGATGTTAATTTTCAATTCTTATTTGGGACCTATTTCTCAAGGCATAGTTTCCTTTTTGAATTCAACTGAACTCAATATGTTTACAATTGATACTGCGGAAGGATATCAATTGAATTAAACTAGATTCAATACGTTCTATTACTACTAACAACGAGAAGGAGAAAGAGTTGGTCGAGAGCAAAGGCGGGATTACAGTGCAGTAACAGATATAAGTGGAATTACCCTCTCATCATGTTTTATTGGATTCTAAAAGTTAAATGGCTGTCTGGCCACATTACATTCGACACAGGGGGTGGAGGATGTATATGTGGAATCACGGCCATTGAACTTCTTCTATCCACACCATTACGATCAATCCTTTCCTTTTGTTTACATCCAAAGGTACCTTGGATGGATTGGAGCTTTCATTGTAACATTTCTTTGGATACATTAAGGTTTGAGGAGCCTATATATACCCTCCGCTCATCCTTATGAGTGTTTAAAAATTAAAAAAAAAAGAAATTAGAATTAGAGAGAAAAAACAGAAAAGTTATTATATAACCGATGAAAGCTCTAGTTGCCGCAGTGTTGATCAATAGGTGAGCAAAATGCATATTGTGTATATTGCATGCACTACACGTTGCTACAATACATCATTAATCATGATATTTGAAAGAAAAAAAAAGTAAAATATAATTATACACCTGTATCTGTTTTCTCCCAATGCTCAATTAATTATAATTAATTTAATAGTAAAATATTTATTTTAATAGTTGGACATTAAAATTAATAAATGTTAATTCCAAGAAAATTAATAAATTATTCCAAGATCCCTCATGCTGACATAATTGAACATTACCTGCTGAAACAACTAGCCCCGAAAATGGATGGCATTCAAGTGCGCAACCTATACCCAGTCGTTGGGGCAAAATCCAGGCTTCAATGAGTATATAGGAGGGCGCGACGGTCAAGACTCTTGCAAGTCACAAAAGGATAAGATTGAATCTTGGAAATGTTAGAGAAGAGTGAAAACTCACAAACTCTTTCTCACAGATTGAGATGGAAATGATGATCAGATTAGTGAAGAATGGACTCAATTTATAGGGCTCAGTGGAAGGAAATAGAAGGGAATGGAAGGTGTGTTTAATTTTTACCCCTATCCAGAATTAAGCTGTGAGAATATTACAAAGTGAAAAAGAAAATTTACCACTATGTTGTTACATGCAAAAAAAAAAAACAAATGGGTTCACATTTTTCAAGAAAAAAAGACACGAGATGTGGAACGTTCTCTAATTTTCCTCAGATCAAGACTAAATTAAGAGAGTAACTGAAGGATAATAAAGAGCTGTTTTTGAGCGGGGGGAAAAAGCCAAATAATAAGGTAAGGAAACAAGATAACCTATTTATTAATAATCAATAGAAGATTATAGAAGATAAGGAAGGTTTTTTTACCCTTTCCCAATTACACAAAACGAAGGGGAAAAAGATGACCACCATGTAAAACAATAAACAAGTAAACGAGCATTGTGTGTTGGAACGTTAAAAAGAAGAAGAAGCCAAATTATAAGGTAGAATGGCAAGAAAAGTTAGGAAGGAGGGGTTGATTTATGAATTTCAGGTTCGCGAAATTAAGCAGAGTTAAAATTAAAAGTTGCTTCCCTTTTTGTAATACCACTACAAAAAAAAAAAAAAATTCAATTGTGATGCTTTAATTTTTGGAGCATTCTTGATACTCAAAGGCATAAGTAAAATTATTAGTGACGCCTTGTGAATTGCCTCTATTTAGCGTGTCATTAAAATATTGTGGCACGTTAAAGTATCATTATATATTTTTTGTAACGCTTTAAGATGCAGTTCAATTTTGAAGTGTCATTAAATTTTGTGACATGTATTAATGTAGTAATTCAGTTAAGTGAATTATGCACTTATCTCAAGTATTTAGTGACATCTGAAGATAGAGAAAATATTGTGATATTTCCTTCCTTACCTGTCACAAAATATTCATCACTACTGAACTCTTTTTTTTGTAATGTACAAGTGTTTCGTCATGGTGGGTGGGTGGGTGGGGCATCATGACAATAACACGAATGGTTATTTGGAGCATTCACTAAACCCTTTTTGTAATACCACTAAAAAAAAACTTCCAATTGTAATGCTTTTTGGAGCATTCTTGACACTAAAAAACGTCGCTAAAATTATTATGGATGCCCTGTGAATTGCCTCTATTTAGTGTGTCATTAAAATATTGTGGCACGTTAAAGTGTCATTACATTTTTTTGTAACGCTTTAAGATGCAATTCAATTTAAAAGTGTCATTAAATTTTGTGACATGTATTAATTTAGTAATTCAGTTTAGTGAATTATGCACAGTGTTGGTATGCCTTGAATACGTATTAGCCGCTTAGACGGGTTGGTACGGGGATCTCGCTGCCCAGTCAGGGAGTCGGGGGGTCCGGGGGGCGGAGACGCCCCCGGCCTGATGGTATAGCATGTCCTTTGTTTGGGCTATTATTAGTTTGGGCCAAAAATATTTCTGGGCCCAAAGTCTTAGGGTTTAAGGTGGAGAGGGCTATGTATATAGTGCCTCGTCCTTCTATTGTAACTCTAAGAGATAGGATTGATAGAGAGTAGGAAATATGTACTTCTGGCCTTTTTTCTCTCTAGTGGAATCCGATCTTGGTCCGCCGTGGATGTAGCCAATTGGTGAACCACGTAAAATCTCGGTGTTTTATTTTTCGCTTTATTTTCTGCATTTGTTCTTTCTCCGGTATTCCGCACAACACTCCATTAGGCTATAAGGACAAATTGGGTGGTAATCAAATCGAGGAGAAAAAGTTAGTGGGTTTTCAGGAGGTGGTTGAGCAACTAAAGTTAGAAGAAATCAAAACAATGGGAGATGTATTCACCTAGAGTAATAGAAGATCGGGAGAAGATGGAATAATGAGCAAACTGAATAGGGGATTGATGAATGTATTATGGACAGTTAAACTGCAAGATACCTTATATGAAGTTAAGAGTGAAAATATGTCGAGCAACTGCCTCATTTGTTCAAAATTAACAGGAGAACTGGGAAAAAGAGTAAACTCTTCAAGCAGTGGCGGAACTAGTTCAAAACTTGAGGAGGGGCGGAGTTTAGCACTTCCAACATTAATTTTACCGGGGCGGATGAAGAATACTGTATATCTACCCCTTCATTCACCGGAGGTTTGGGGGCAAATTCCGCCACTGCCTTCAAGTATTTTAACATGTGGTCGCAATCAGGAAAATTTGAAAACTTGGTAAAGGAAGTTTGGGGAATGAAAGAAAGTAGAAGCTTGGAGGACCTAGCCAAGGCATTAAAAAGGGTTGGAAAACTCCTCAGTAGACTGAATAGAAGTGATTTTGGGAGTATAGGTGAAAAATCAAAAGTGGCTATGGAAAAATGGAAGAAGGCTTAGAATGAACTGAATAACAATCCTAGTTGGGAACTGCTATAAGGAATGGAACCGGAGGCTAGAAAATAAGCAGAATTGATTTGGGAGGCAGAGTATAGTTATTAGCAGCACAAGGCAAAGGTGGAATGGATGAAGGATGATGATAGACCAACAAGGTTATTTTATTCATCAATTAGAAGCAGACAGTGCCAAAACAACATTGTAGCATTGAAGAAGGGGGTGCTTCTGATAACTGATCATGTGGAGGTATAAATGGAACTGATAAATCATTTAGGAGTTGAGAAAATTCTAATGAGTATGAATTAAGAAGTGGTAAGTTTGGAAAGACAGGCAGAAATGATTAAACCCGTTGAAAAAATGAATTTCAAAAGGCACTGAATGGGATTCAATCTGCAAAAAGGTCCGGGCAAAGACGGGGTTTCAAGCACTTTTTTTTAAGGGTAGTTGGTCAATTGTTGGAGAATATGTAATTATAGCAATCACTGAATTCTTTCAAGGTGACAAAATACTAGGTATTTTTTAAAATGCAGTATTAACTCCGATCCCGAAGCATGCCCAACCTCAAAACAGGTAAGACCAGGGCCGGCCCTAACTACTAGTGATTTGGTATGACAAGGAGTCTTGATGGCATGGCACCTTAAGAAGCTTGGTGCATGAAGAAGCCGAGCGTGCACCATCTAAGAACCTTCGAATGTGTCGCACATGTCAAGAAACTTGGGTGAGGAATGCACAAGTTTGCTGATCGCTCAACATTGGGGGTGTTCGTAGGATACGAAGATGGTGCAAAGGCTTACCGAGTTTATGACCCAGTAGAGAGGCAGTTGTACGTGACAAAAGACGTTGTCTTTGAGGAAGGCTGTGCCTGGAATTGGGAGAATTCAAGCTCGGAGTCAACATCATCACCAACTACGTTCAAAGTGGTGTACTCAATGGAGACTTGCACGACAAAAATAGGTTCATCACGAACGTCTAAAAATGAGCTGATCACGTCAAAAGTTGAGCCGCAAGCACCCGTGCCCGCAAAAACACATGTTCAATGGGCTACGCCACCCACACATGATGAAATCTTGAGCTCCAACTCAGTACCTCGACGATACCGGCGAATTGTGGACATTTACAATGCCACAAATGAGATCACTAACGTAGAAGAAAGAGGTCACTGTTTCTTTGCAGCGGAGGATCCGTCGAGTTGCAAAGAAGCGCTCTTAGATGTGTCTTGGAAGAAAGCCATGAGGGAGGAGATGAAATAGATCATCGACAACAAGACTTGGGAGTTTGCATCCCTTCCAGCCAAAAAATATGCTATCGGGGTCAAATGGGGTTTTAAAGTAAAAAAGAGCCTGTCAGCAAATTGTTAAACACAAGGCGTGGCTCGTCGCAAAGGGGTATGCGCAGAGGAAGGGGGTGGATTTCGAAGAAGTGTTTGCTCCGGTGGCAAGAATGGAGACAGTACGATTTTTGCTTACACTCGCAACACACAATAAGTGGGAAGGTGCATCACATGGATGTCAAGTCAACTTTCTTGAACGGTGACCTTGCAGAGGATGTTTATGTGCAACAGCCACCCAGTTCTGTCGACAACGCTAATGAGGGAAAGGTGTTGAAGCTACGTAAGGGTTTGTACGAATTTTGATAAGCGCCATGTGCATGAAACTCCAAGCTAGATGTCTCACTCAGTGAACTTGGGTTCACAAGAACCAACTCGAGCATGTCGTGTATCAAATAGGTAATGCTCAATCTTTTCTGATTGTGGGGGGGTTTATGTGGATGATTTAATTATCACGGGGACAAATGTTCAAGACATTGTCAAGTTCAAGACACAGATGCAACAAGTGTTCAAAATGAGCGATCTCGGTCTTCTTAGCTACTACTTAGGGATCGAGGTACATCAAAGTGATGGAGAAATCATGATGAACCAAGGAGCTTACGCTGCAAAGATTTTGGAGTTCGCTGGTATGGGTGGATGCAACTCGTGTCACACGCTGATGGAGAATTAGCTCCGGTTGAGCAAACAAGATGGAAGCGCTAATGTGGATGCAACCATGTACCAGAGTGTGATTGGTAGCCTCTGATATCTTGTAATCACACGACCAGACATAGCTCATGTGGTGGGCACCGCTAGTCGATATATGGAAGCTCCGAGCACTCAACATTGAGTTGCAATCAAACAGATACTCAGGTATAGCATGGTACTTTGAGTTACGGGTGTTACAAGTCAGATTGAAGCAAAGTTGAATTGGTCGGCTACAGTGATAATGATTTTTTTGGAGACATCGATGATCGAAAGAGCACTTCCGGAGTTGCTTTCTTCATTGGAAGCAACATTATCACTTGGACCTCACAAAAGCAAAAAGTAGTGGCACTGTCTTCTTGTGAGGCCGAGTACATAGCAGCTGCTAGTGCTGCATGT
>JAUOBV010442580.1:0-10332 GCA_032360425.1 Rubia occidens | reverse complement strand
ATTTCTTCTAATTTACACTTTAAACCTTGGTCTTTCCATGACTTATGGAAAGATCGTCTTTCAAGAGACGGACTCATTTCTATGTATAAGTATTTTATAGTCAATACATGTACATTTTAAGAGAAATTCTCCAGTTAGTCCAACAGTTAGATCAATCATTAAAAATTTCGTTTCAATAACTTTAAGAGTCAGATTATAATTTATTTAAAGTTTTTCAAAATTATAAGAATTTCGATGCAATAAATAAAAACAATATCAAGTTCTCATATAACTCTATTAATTACATCAATTATAAAGTTACCACATCTCACGACTACTTGGTCTGAAAATTTACTTTGTGCATTTTGAAGGTTTTTTAAATTATTGAAATTTCATTGTAATAAATATTAAATCACCCATTATTTATGATAATTATGAAATGATCACTTCTAACTATTAGGAAATTTTTAAAAAACTTTTTTTTACATTTAATATAAATTCAATGCATAAATATAATAATTTATGTAATATGAAATATTTTTTCATCCTCGTAAATTTATTAGGAGAAAGTATCTTGTTAAACCGACTAATGATTAAACCAATCAATAAAAATCTTTTCTTAATAATTTTTAGAATCAAATTATAATTATTATACATTAAAGTACATTAAAAAAATTAAATTTTAGAAACATCATTTCAATAAATAAAAATAATAGTCAAATTATCTCATTAGTCAAATTATTTATAATATAACTCCATCTAATCATCAATTGGTAAGATTTTTTGATTTATTAGACTTATATAAATAGAAGAAAATAACATTAAGAATATTATTATACAAGATGTTAAATAAGTTAAGTTCTAAAAACATATCAGAATTCAATGTATATACTAAATTACTAAAAGAAGAATAGGTCCTCAAAATAAGCAAAAGGAATTAATGACGTAATAGCAAAAGCTACGTAATGACGTAAAGGCAGTAAAGGAAATAAAACCAAATCAATCTTATAAAGGAAATGTTTGTAGAAGGTGTCGTTTTATGAAAAATTTCTATCGATGGTGATACAGTGACGATCGGTTGATGCAAATGGTGAGGTCGCATTCGCTGAATGCGTCCTCATCTTTTTGTTTTTAAATTCCAGAGTAGGAAGATGCATTCAGAGAGAATGCGTCTTCATCGTTTCTCTTTTTTTGGTCTCTGAATGCGTCTTCACTTCTGCCTTTTAAACTAAAGAAAGCGTCTTCAACTTTTACGGTCAATTGAAAAATTTTAAAACCAAATATTCTACGAGTCCGTCTCTTGAAAGACAATATTTTCATAAGCCATGGAAAGACCAACGTTTAAAGTGCAAATTAAAAGAAATGAAGATAAATTTTTGGGTTGCATGAATAAGGTTATAAACATTATACCAACTACAAGTTGCATAATTTTTAATATTGCAACTAAGACCTTTTGCCTTTTATTATTTTGCCATATTCTACTACTCCGAAATCATAAAACACAGAGCCAATTCCAAAAAGTTGTTCCGTTCCAGCAACTTGTTGCCGATTCATCAAAAATCTTAACGCCGTAGTATTTCTATCCCAATTTTAGAAAATAATAATATTAATTGAAGACGAGTTCATATGAAAAATATATTTTTATTTAAATTCGACCCATATACAACTCGAAAAATAATATTATAATATTTTTATACAAATAATAATTATAATATTTTTTCAAAATAATTATAAAACATAATTCAATTACAATAGTATATAAAATGGCTATATTTATATACAATATATCATTTTATTTATGATATAAAATAATAAATTATTGACTTCTTAAGAAAATAATATATATTTATATTAAAATAATATAATATAATATAACAAATAATATTAATTGAAGACGAGTTCATATGAAAATTATATTTTATTTAAATTCAACCTATATAAATTAAAATAATAATATTACAATATTTTTATACAAATAATAATTAAAATATTATATTTTTAAAAATAATTAAAAATCATAATTCAATTACATTAGTATATAAAATAGTTATATTTATATAAAATAATTTCATTTTTATTTATAATATAAAATAATAAATAAATAATTTTGTAAGAAAAATAATATATATTTATATTAAAATATTTTGAAATTCAATTGATTTTTTTAAAACCAAATATTCCACTTTTTCGAAATCATAAAACACGGATCCAAATCCAAAAATCTGTTCCGTTCCTGCAACTTGTTGCCAATTTATCAAAAATCTGAATGGCGTAGTATTTCTATCCCAAATTTAAGAAATAGTAATATTATTAAAATTGAGTTCATATGAAAATTATATTTTTATTTAAATTCGACCCATATACAGCATAAAAAATAATATTATAATACTTTTATACAAATAATAATTAAAATGTTATATTTTTTCAAAATAATTATAAATTATAATTCAATTACATTTGTATATAAAAATTATATTTTTATTTAAATTCGAGCCCTATACAACTCAAAAAATAATATTATAATATTTTTATAGAAATAATACTTAAAATATTATATATTTTTCAAAATAATAATAAAACATAATTCAATTAGAATAGTATATAAAATGGTTATATTTATATAATATAATATCATTCTTATTTATAATATAAATAATAAATTAATAATTTTATAAAAAATAATATATATTTATATTAAATATTCTATATTTCAATTGAATTTTTTTAAACCAAACATTCCACTTCTCGAAATCATAAAACATGGATTCAAAACTAAAAACCTTCTCCGTTCCCACAACTTGTCGATTCATCGAAAATGTTAATGTCGTAGTATTTCCATTCCAAATTAATAAATAATAATATTATTAAAATACGAGTTCATTTAAAAATTATATTTTTATTTAAATTCGACCTATATGAAACTCTAAAAATAATATTATAATATTTTTATACAAAAAATAATTAAAATATTATATTTTTTTAAAATAATTATAAAGTATAATTCAATCAATAGTATATGGAAATTTTATTTTTATTTATATTCGACCCATATACAAGAAACTAAAAAAAATAGAAAATATTAGAGGACGCATAATCTTTTATTTTATTTTTTAAAGATTTCGAAAAACAAGAAAGAAAAAAAAATCCCTCGAGAATGCTTTCTCTCCCTTTTTATTTTATTTTAAAGTTTCACCCTAATTGGCATGTGTATTCACCCCCATCAAGAATGAACTCCCGTTCTGTTGAGATTCTCGTCGACTGCAATGAGAGAATAAACTATCAGGAGTATACTTTTCTCCAGTTCGGACAACCTGGTCCGATAGATATGAGAGTAAGGATCTATGTAAGGCTCCCAATCCGCTGGTTTAGGGCTCCTCCGGCAGGTCTTTAGATGGGTGGAGCGACGACGTGTGGACCCACAGGGCGTGATACATTCAGATTTTCAAAGCTGTGAAGAGATGATTGACTCCCCTGAGATCTGAGCTACATTGCTGGTATGGGCTTTGAGGGTAATGGCTTTCATTTTGTTCGTCTCTATCATCTTCAAGTTAATTTTAGAGCCAGGCGGATAAGGTGCGAAGTGTTCAATTCTGCAATCGGGGAGTGGGTTTATCTTGAAGTAGCAAGAATCCAGAATTCAGAATGGGGTCTCCTTGAAAAAATTAATGCAGAAAGGTTATAGGGAACCGGCTGTAGGTTGATGAAAAAATCTGCTGGATTTGGAGTATTTTCGTATAACACCCGGAATCAGACGGTCTAGCTGCTTTCTTTGCCACGGGATTATACCACGAGCATTGATAGGCATTGCTTTATGAATCACAACTATTACAAATTAGAGTCATCGTAACCCTTTCTTTGCAACACTTATTTAAAATGTTACAATAGTTTATAAAGTGTTACTTACAACTTTGAAAAATGTTACATAAATATTGAAAAGTGTTACCTAAATTTTAAAAAAATGTTACATTAGATCGAATGTAACATCACGTAAGGTAATACTTGTAAAAGTGTTACAATAAAGTGTTACAATAGCACCTAAAGTAACACTTTTATAAGTATTACCTTAGGCGATGTTACATTAGACCTAACGTAACACTTTTAAAATTTTGGTAACACTTATGTAACACTTTTCAAAGGTTTATGCAACACTTTATAAGTTATTGTAACATTCTAAATAAGTGTTACATTAGACTTAGTTTGTAGTAGTGAGAACTCTCTCATGTCCCTCTTTATATGTTACTCAAAAATGACACATTCTTTTCCATAAGAAAGTGATTGGTGGAGGATTAATTGAGAGTATTAAAAGTAAAATGTTGATTGAAAATAATTTAGGATTTTTTAGGGAGGGGAGCCAAAATGAAAAAACCATTCCCTAAATGAAAAATGACATATTATAAGAGGACTGGAGGGAGTATGTAAGATAAAATGCAAAAAATATTGAAGAAAAAACTGACCGTATCATCAGTCAAGCACTACCACAGAGACGCCCCTCTAGCACCTGTTTTTGAAAAATAGTGCCCCAAAGAAATTAGCACCGGTTTTTTAATTAACACAGGTTTTTTGAAAACCGGTGTTAAATTAGCATCAATTTTTTGAAAACCGTAGTTAGTTTTAAAAAATCAGTGCTAATTTAACACCGACTTTTAAAAAACCGGTGTTAATTTTTAAAAAATCGATGTTAATTTAACATCGGTTTTAAAAAACCGGGTGCTAACAATTTTAAAATTCAATCTTCCCGCCAAAAATTTTAAAAAATTCGCCAAAAATTTTAATATTTTTTGCCAAAAAATTCATGAGATGTGCTCAACTGTGTGCAACCGCTCTAAACTAAATTATATAATTTTCTTGACTTTCAAAATCGTTCACTTCTTTTGTTGATTTTAACTAATAACTAAGTTGATTTAAATTAATCAATGATCAACCTTTAGTGACCTAATATATATAAATAAAAATGTTTGAATTTAATTAATTAAAGTCCAATCTTAATTGATTTAGTAAAAATAATAAAATAAAAATGTTTGGCTTTAACTATTGACGGTTAACCACGGAGCTTTAAAAATATTTAGCATCGGTTTTCTAAAAACTGGTGCCAAAATTGGTGTTAAATATTTTTAAAAATTAAATCTTCCCACCAAAATTTTAAAAAAAATGGCCCAAAACATTTAAAATTTTGTCCAAAAATATCATGAGATTGGCGCAGCTACACGCAATAGCTCTAACCTAAATTAATTTTTTCTTGACTTAAAAAAATTGTTCACTTTTTTGTTGACTTTAATATAGCTAGGTTGATTTAAATTAATCAACGATCGACCTTAATTGACGACATGTATCTTGGAGCAATGGATGATGAGGAAACACGATTTTAGGCCACAACTAATTTTTTGAATTTGTGTACAAGTAATTAATGTTGACTTTCGAGACCTTCCATTCACCCATGCATGACCAAATTGTAAAGTTGTAATCTTATATTGTTCAATTGAATTTTGGTGCTGCCAATTTGGTTATTCGACAATTCTAAATTTTTTGGAGGGATCAAAGTGTAAAAAGTTAAAACTTTACTCGTAACTCCAAAATGAAATCCGCTCGAACGTGGTGCTTCCCAATACACCCCCATTTTATTTCTAGATTTGTAACGAAATATTTATGGTCGATGGGGCACAAGAACTAATCTGTAATCCTTTCCAATTTCTTTTCCTTACTTCTATGTAATCAACTCTAAGTTAATTTAGAACATGTACTAGTGCTTTCCCACAATTCACCAAAAAACGTATATTGTTCAATAATTTTATATTTGGGTTTGATTAAAAAATCATGTATCTTGGGGCAATTGATAATGGCGAAACACAATTTGGGGTCATAGTGTAATTTTTCAAAATTATGTAGAAATCATCAATTTTGACTTTCCAGGCCCTTTCATTCACCGATACATACCCAAATCACAAAGTTGCAATCGTATATTATTCAATTAAATTTTGGTATCACCAATTTCTTGATTCCACAAAACCAAATTTCTTGGACGGTCCTAAATGCAAAAAGTAAAATCTTTACTCGTAAATCCAAAGTGAAATCTGCTCAAACGTGGTGATTCCCTATACACCCCCATTTTATTTTCAAAATCCACAACGGAATATTTATCATCGACTGGGCACAAGAACTTATCTGTAATCCTTTCCGATTTCTCTTCCATACTTCTATGTAATTAACTCTAAGTTACTCAAGAACATCTACAAGCGTTTTCCCACAATTTACCAACAAAAATATTATTAAATATTATTATATTTAGGTTTGAATAAAAATATTATGTATTTTGGAGTAATAGATAATGGGGAAATACAATTTTGGGCCACATTGTAATTTTGGGGATACACAGTTTTGGAAACACAATGGGGGAAACACCAATGAAAAGTTTGAGGTTGAATAGTAAAAGATTTACCCTTACTTGAATTTAAATAAATAAACACTAATAACTAAGGTTTGACCTTAATTAATCAAAGGTCAACGCTTATTTGACTTTTCATAGATAAACACTAATGAAAATGTTTGACTTTGAGTTATCAACGATCAACCATTAGGTTATATTGCATACATTTTTTTTAAATATGATATTTTATACATAAACACTAATGAGAGACTTATTATTTAACTGATTGAGAGTCGACCTTTGCTTAGCATACTAGACTAAAACATTAGTGAAATAGTTAGAACATATCTAATCAACGGTCAATTCTTACTTGACCTTAATTAATTTACGGTAAACCCTTGTTTGACTTTTCATACATGAACATTAATGAAAAGGTTTGACCTTGAGTAATAAACGATCAACCCTTACTTGACTTATTTCATGTATAAATACTAATAACTAAGGTTTTACTTTAATTTGCGATCAATGGTTAACCTTACTTGTCCATGTATACACAAACACTAATTAATCGGGTTGACCTTTAATAATCAACGATCCTTACTTGACTTTCCGTTTATAAATAGTAAAAAAAAGTTTGACCTTAATTAATAAATGATCAACTATTACTTAACTTCAATTATACATATACACACACTAATGAACGATCATAAGTTTAACTAGTAAAGAGTCAACCCTTGCTTAATTTAATAAATTGAGTTCTTTATCTTCATACATATATAAAAGTATACGCAAAAATATACAATTTATTTTTGATTATGAAATAAAAATAATAATAATGTTTCTTTTGGATTTTATCATTAATAAAAAAATAATTAATTGGGTTTGATTGGATTTAATTATTGATAAAACATAATTAAGGGGATTAAACCTAGATAAATTTTCAATTTATAAATATTTATTATTTGGGTTTGATTTCAGCCCAACACATATATAAGAACACATTAAACACATACCCTATACTGAAAGCCCAACTATAAAAGTTGAACCCTAATTTTTTCCTCTCTTTTTCTTCATTTGACGAGCACTTCATCTTCTCTTTTATCCTATTGTTTAACCACCAGTCATCACCTTTCCACCGCGACACCACCGCCCTCATATCGGCTTCGACACCACCGGCTTCTTCTCCGATCTAGCGACGCCTGCTTCATCTCGAAGTCCTCCCGCACTGCCACAAAGTCCTCCTATGCTACTTCATCTCCAACGCTCTCCCTCGCTCTTCGTCGTGCTTCTTGCTATCTGTCGTGCTCCCACACTATCTACCGTGCTCAGCCATTCTCCACTGCGCTCAGCCAAACTCCACTGCGCTTAGCAAAGTGCAATGCTTTCTCAGCCAAAATATGATGCTTTCTAAGACAAAGAACGATGCTTTCTAAGCTAAAGTCTTCCGGGCTCACCTAAAGTCCACCTCAATCAACAACTAAAATGTTTCAGTTTATCTCTTTTAAATCACGTTGATGTTTTTGTACTTAGCTCTATGTTTTAGATTTGTATTTTGTTGATAAGAATGTAATAAAACCTTTGTTGTCAAAAATTCGAGTTATTTTGCTCCGCCTTTTGACTCTGCTCCCCAAAATCGTCGGTCGACTCTGTAATGTGTTTGTTTATATCTTTTAAATTATGTTCTTGATTCGTTCATATGACTATGTTGTTTCTTGAAATTGGCTATTCCTATTTTGGTCACCGAGGGAGAATTTCCGATGACCTTCCCCTCTTCTTGCTGAGCTATTTTTGTATAAGTTTTGCTTATTTTTCACTTCAATTATGCTTAGGGATGGAGAACATTAGGTTTCCATGTTAGGAATTATTTTCTTTCCTTTTCTCCTGCTGCTTTTCTACTTTCTTTCTCACTGGTATTTTTCATTTTTTGTAGAATCTGTGTTTAGATCCTTACCATTTGTTTGGGTTTTCAAAAGTTTTAAGTTATATTGCTTCTCAAACACATTACTTTAACCTTCATCCTCCAATATAGTTGCTTTTCTTGATCTTTAAGTCACTTGTATCACAATATGTATTAAAGATGTTTTATTGATTGATTCATTGAGTTGACTAAAAGAGTTATTCTCCCCCAAAAATATGCGTAAATTGTTTTTTTCACTCACAAGCCATCTTAGCATATAATGCGTTCTTCAGAAGTGGCATTTTGTAGACATTTATGACAAAGCTTTGTTCTGCCATCTGTATGTCTGCAGATTTATCTGCCATCTTTGGCTTAGAATCCTGACATGCCTTTAAAGTTTGTTTCTTGCTTTGGTATAAGATTAGATTGTAGTTCACAACTTCACATCAATTTTCTTCTTCTGGTTTTAGGACATGTGTGAGCTTGTTGTAAAATGGGAATGATGCAGTTAATGGCCACATTATCTCAACTCAAATTGGTGGCAAAAAATGGGGAACCTAAAAATGTTCGTACTTCATTTTCATATTGTTTAATGCTTTAAAATCTTTCATACTCTCTTGATATATAAAATATTTAAAAATTTTAATGGGTTCAAGTCAAACTTAAACACATTTAGGGGCTTCCTTATCTCCTTTGTCAAAATCCTGTTTATGTATCACGAACGGGAACAAACTATTGAACTTCTCAATAAGATATAACTATCATTTCTTATCTAAACCGAAACCTAAGTTGTTTGCTCATTATATTTCTACAAAAGACCGTCAGCTACATGACCGACCTTAGTTTTGCAGTTGTTGATTTGAATTTTTTTATATTCTAGTTGTGTTTGTTTTTGTAAGATTATAACTAGGTTGTTTAAAAAGAAAGACAGTGAGTGGTCTTTTATCTCTTCAGTTAAATAACATTGGATTCTTTCACATTTCAGATTCTCACTGGCCAATAGGATAATGTAGAATTTGCACTGTCCATGTGCCCAAGTGAGCCTTCGTCCTCTCCGGAGGTTTAATATCGAACGCTCAATTTTTTTTTGATGAGATGTCAAATTAATGTTTTTTTCCGAAGCATTTAACATCTATTTTTTAAACCTTTTTGTTAGAAGATTTCCTGATTTAGGTAAGTTTACATCATAAGGGGTTTAGATAACCATTTTTGGTTTTTGTATCTAAATCCTTCATTTTGTAACCTATTTTGAGCCTATGGTTTTTGGTCCTTAAGAGCATTTAGATTCCTTTTGTGAGTTTAATATGTAGATTGCTCGTAAGCACTCGAAGTGGTTTAGAGAAGGCCATTTGCATGGATGATAGAAGATTGAAGATTAAAGAAGGCAATTCACAAGAATGGTAGAAGAAGGAAGGTCAATTACAAAGTGGTAGAAGATAAAGTGAAGAGGGAGAGCAAAGTACATAGTGAAGAATGATCTATGTTTTAAAGTATATTTTTGAGAATTATCCGAGACAAATCAGCCCCCAAGGGTGGTCCCAATGGATTCTTCTTCTCGAATACTATAAAAAATGACTACAAGAACTCTCAAAACGGATCAACGGTTCACCCGGAAAAAGAAAAAAAACACTGGACTAATTGTGTCGAGACTCGCGAATTAGGATTCTTGGAAGGTGATTTTTTCACACTGTAGCATCAGGAGTCGTGAATAAGGTGTTGCGGATCACAAAAATCAACCTGAAACTTTTTTTTACTCCCATTTTTCTTGTACTATAAATAGCACTTCATCCGCTCCTTTCTGACTTCTTCTTGGCAGAATTTCCTCTTCTCCAAACCCTAGTTCTTCATTTCCTTTTCATATTTTTCATCTATACTTCGCATAATTATTCTTGGGATTTATATGAAAACTTGTAGTAGCTAAACTTAGTTTTGGGAGCAATTGATTAAGGTTTCCACGCCCATGTCCTGAGACCTCTATGTAAGCTATTTAATGCTTTGCTGTTGTGCATTTATGGTGCTTGAATTTGGTTGTTGAATACATTAATGGTGTTGGAAGTTTGAGTATATGAAATGCTTGTATGATTGCTTGTTAGGG
>JAUOBV010442472.1:0-10333 GCA_032360425.1 Rubia occidens | reverse complement strand
AAATAACTAATTCTATACAATCGCGATGCAGCAAGCTACAACTTTTTGACTTTGCAAGCTATTGATCTTGAAACGTCGCAATATTACTTTGGAAGGCCATAGATCTTGCACAAGGACAGACGTGTCTACAAAAACAACGATGTAAGCAAGAAATAGATCTTGTAGTTCGCATAATACAAGCTCTCGAGTTCACAACCTATATGTCTTGCAATTTCATAAACTTAACTAGGTAAGCCATAGATCTTGCAAAAAGGAAGATGTGCCTAAAAAGACAAAAAAAATCAAGCATCGGACCTTGTAAGTTCGCACAATACGAACTCTAAGTTTTGCAAGCCATAGATATTGCAAAAAAGGAAAACATGCTAGCAGTATCAGTAATGGAAGCAAACAAAAAACTATATATCCTTCCATGGTATAGGTATAACAATTTAAGCACGAAAGAAATAGACCTCTTAGACGTATAGACAAACGAACAAGGGAAAATGTAAAAATCACCAAGCGTTATGGTGATAGATAGTGAATGAATTAAGTTCCAAAATACAAGTCAATAGAATTACTACTTCATACATTCTGATAAACAAACTAGTACATCGAATGTAAGAAGAGAAAGAAAATTATCTGTGCCTTGAGGTGCAAGATGATCCAAAAGAGAAAAAAAACTGCCACAATGATGAGGTTGCTCATCCTCATGCTCATCATCTTGGATATTATCACGCCGCCATTTCACATACAATTAGGTGGGATGCTGCGTTAGACCTCTTCATTCCATATGACTGAGATACTTGGCACAATACGCCTTAAATCAGTTTTATGACCAAATTCCTCACTGTCAAGCTGCATGCTCATCACATCAACAGTATCTTGATAACTCTTATTTTTAGCTATCATGTTTGGCACTTTGTCTTCTAGTTGGTGAATATGAGACCCAGCAGATTAAGATAAATTAATCCTCTGCCCACTGTTATTCATTGTTAGGTCCCCATGACCAGTAGAACCATGAGAGAATGATGGAAGGGCTTCAAGCTTATCTGTGTGACCAGCACAAGGATTGCTCAAGTTGACGCACACAGGGGTCAAGATGATTACACTTAGCATGAAGCTCATAATTTTCACTACGAAGCTGAGAGTTTATGGAAAACTGTTCATCAAATCTACTTTGCTACCTTGATGAAGAAGAATAAAAATGATCACACTCATTCTGGGTTTTTTTCAATAGCTCCAATAAATCGTCAATGTGAGAACACTGCCTATCAATGATTAGATTCTTTTGATGAGCTTCACTAGGCTTGTTTGCAGCAAAATTCTTATCCTCCTCTTGCTAGAGAATCATTTTAAACATGCTCAACTGTTGAAGCTAAATAACGTTGTTTTGCTCAGCACAAAACTCTTTCAGTTTGCAGACGGGATCTTGAGTATCCTTTAAATTTTTTCTTCCATCCAACTTCAAGGTCATTGATACTAAGTAATAAATAATTTAGGCGAATACCCAAACATAGTGCCCATTCAAAAAAATGGATGGGAAAATTGAGTGAACGCATGTACATGCCTACATATTCAAGACCGCCTAAACTACAAACTATATCTTTGCCCAACGATTCAATATTATAATCCTTAGGTACAAATTTGATACAAGGACATGTTGAAGTTGGAGAAGGAGAGGATGATGAAGTAGGAATTTTCCACCCAATATATAATGGGAGGGATTCCAAATTAGAGAAGCGGTCGACAAAAAAAAGTCCAACATATTCCATAGAAATAGGTTGGGTAGCTTAGATCAGCCTAATAGGGCATGGTGAATGATGAGAGAAAATCCCAGGGCACTGAGGAAAATGAACATTAGATCCCAAATGGTGAATACTTTTCAAAAACTTATGATTAACCGAAATAACAAAGCTCTGCATAAAAATATATACGATGAGAAGTTGTAAAATTAAAAAAGGTGATAAAAATTAATATCTATAATAGTACAAATAGTACACACATACTTCATAATATTGTTATGAACTACAAATAAAGCCTCAAAATTCATAGTACTATAATTAACTAAGGAGGTGGATGAAGGCTAAACAAGAACAGTAGAATCCTCCTTGCTCGCATGTTGAGCGGAGCCTTCAATGTTCAGATTAGCCTCAGTTTTTGTATCGACATCAGGATTAGAAGGAGGTTAAAAAATGGGATGCTCAGTAACGTGAGAACCAAAGGGATGACCATCAAAATAATCAACTACACATTCCTTCAGCTTATCCAAAGAAGGCAAAAGAGGAAGACTTGCGAGGTGGGACAGCAAGGCGTAATGATGACCAACATCAGAAATGCTGCTAATGAACCCTTTGTTAGGTATAGCCTTCTGTTGCTCCAACACTTTCTCAGACTTGGCCAGTTTTTGCAGTTTCTGAGCCTTCACAGTAGGGTTCAGTCTTCGTAGTCTAACCAAATCCTCGCAGTACTCAACGTTACGAGCAGAGGTAGAAACTTCTTCAAATAAATCATAGAAAAAATTTGTCTTCAAAATCCGATCTGCAAGAACCTGATGGTACTCAGGTGAAACGGGACCATTAGTCTGCATATCCTTTAACTCAGAACCCAGCTCATTAGCTTTCTTCTCAGCGGCCAAGGCACGCTCTTTTGTAGAGCAGGCACACTCTTCTGTAGAGCATGCACGCTCTTCAGCAGTTTCAAGAGAGAGATTCAAAATAGTGCACTTTGCTTCGTTGGTCTGCCCTTATCTAGGAGCCAACCATCTTCATTAGCAAATACGGCTACTCGTTTGCTGACGAGCTGAAGACTGTCACCAACCCTATTTTAAAAAATATTCAAAATATATATAATTTTTATACATCAAAATATAGAAGCACCAAATTAAATCACAATATAATCCCTAAAGAACAAACCACAACCATTGTCTCATCGAGTGACAGTTTAGATAAGGTAGCGGAAATAGTTCCTTCTACCATTAAGTCATGGCTTCGTGATAACAGTTTGGGATAAGAATCACCAATATGCTCTTTTTCCTTAGAAAGCTCCAAAGTGTTGGAGGATCCATCTGTTCGATCTTTTTTCCTACTTCTGTGGGAGGTGTCATTGGTGTTGCGAGCAGCTACCTCCTCACTTTCTTCACCTATACCCTTAGAAGTTATTAGCTATGATTGGGCTTCGATAGCATTTTCCAGGGAGACAACAATTGCAGTGTTGTCATTTGTTTCAGTAGCCATAGTTTTTGGCTCCTCATTTTCATCATCAGAGATGAAGTTTCTCTCAATGGAACGCTTGGTTAAATCTATATATGCGATTCAGTATACAAAGTAAGTCAAATGAACATTCAGAGGTAACAGGAAATTGAGAATAGTGAGAGAGAAAAATAATTAGAACAAGGAAAAAGGACCAAATAATGAAAAAAAAAACATCTTCGCTCTCAGTATCAGCATGGCAAAGGCAGTTCGAATGTTCGTTGATTGTTAATACAACCTCAGACTAAAAATTAAGATGAACCCCAGTCTTAGAAAGTTTTTATATAGGAACGTTGTAGTTCCAAACTGGAAAAGCTTATTCGCTCCCATTACCAAGTTTTAGAAAGAAAAACTTTTTACGCAATACACCACAGTTATTAGGAAATCCATTGACGAACTCGACAGTTGGAATAACTAGATAAAGGATGAATTCAAACTCGAAAGTTAGATGAATTTTTCACCTTGCGAAGCTAATAAAGGATATAGAATAAGTTAATTGAAAAAGGGACCGAGCTTCCTCGCACACATGATAGAAGAAAATAATAATTGAAACAGCATTAGGGTGGAGCTGAGACAATGCACCCCAATAATGTGAGAGTAAGTATAGAACGTGCTGAGGTAAGGGAAAAATAAGTCCAAACTTAAGATAGTCTATGTAGAAGAAGATTAAGAAAGAGGAGAGGTGTAAACGCTTTTAGAAGGCTCAGGAGCTCTAAGCTCATACGAAGACAAAAAAGGAAAACTATCATTTAAATTTTCTAAGTAGTAATCGGAAAGAATGCTACTAACGGTAAAAGAACCGGTGAGATGGTCGGAATCCTCCCCGGAATTGACATTGTCAACAGAGACATCTTTGACGAAATTTTTGGCAATCTTAGAAGTAGGCATTGAGGCAGTGAGAATTCCTAAGATTCAGACGAAAGTTATGTCAATTTCGATCATAGAATTCAAAAGGAAAAATTTAGGCAATATGTGGGGAAAAAAGTACACATATAATAGGCTGATAAAACAAACGGATAACCTCTAGACCAACATTTAAAAAGAAAATTACTTGAGAAGAGACACTCTGCAAATTAACAACAGCAAAAAAACATTTTAGAAATGCCAAAATAGAGTGAGAGCAGAAGAACATACGAGATTAATGGAGTACGATGGAAGACCAGAGAAATAAAGAATGAGAGAAGAAGATTAAGAATTCGAAAAGGATGGAAAATTTTAATTAAAGAAATAAAAAAAAAGCAAAAACAGAAAACAGAAAGTAATAATGAAGGCCTGACAAAAAACGAATTACCTTTTTCAGAATTTGAGAAAGCGGCAGTGTATGAGTGGAGCGAATACAATGAATAGTGGCAGGGTTGAATCACAAATATAGAAGCAATTATAAAGGGGGTAAATTGTAACAGCAGAAAAGGAAATCTCAAAATTTTGATAGCGAATAAGATGGAGAGAATCTCGGCTCCAAGATCGCAACTACTAGAAGTCTACCACAATCCTTATAGTTTCAAATTTTGAATTCAAATTTCAAAGGTTACACAACTCAATGGGTTAACAAACACATCCAAGAAACACACAACACTTTGTGAGCGTTGTTCAAGTAGTTTCAATAATGAACATGCTATTACAACTCAAGAAATGAACGAAATAACAATTCGTGTAAACTTTCAACCACAATCACAACTTCGTGTTTTATAGACTTCGTGGTTATGGGGGATTATGGTGTATACTTAGCCCAGAAACTAAAGGCTAATAAACTATAGGCCCATCCCAATCTCTCTCTGTGAATGGACAAATCCATTCAGCCCAATGTTCAAGTCACCCACGAATCGATAAAGGCGGAACTGTGTGATTGTGGATCCAAACGTGAACCGAGAAAGACAGAATAAGGACAAACATGTAGCCACCAACCAAAAATATAGTGACCATGGTGCAATCCACTATCTCAAGCCTTAATAATGTGGAGCCACGACTAGGAAAGGTTGTAAATACAGGAAGAGCAACACTGGCTCATATAAGTGAGACAAAAACTGAGAAATTCTAGTTCTCTGAGGAAAAGACTGACTTGATCGTCGGAATGTTTTCCCCGAAATTACTTTTGGGATCTATTTTACAGGAAGAGAGGTGTTCACTGTGATCAGTGGTTACTTCACTTGGTCGGATTACCACATCATTTATAATTTACAGTTTTTCCTATACCTTGATTGTGGACGGATTTTGTTTTTTAAGATATATTTAGTTTTAAATTTATTCATCACTCCATTCTTAGCATTAATCATGTTTGTGGTTGTCATCGTTGTTCTGTCTATGGTATTTCATCGGGTTACTATCCAAATGGGCCAAGAAAACATAAAATAGGGCATTGCAAATTTAAACAAAGCCGGCACCGGTTTTTCAATTAACATACCGGTGTTGAAACATGATCAACCTTGTGTGAATAACCACCGGTAATAATTTAAATACAGGTGCTAGAAGTTTAATATCCCTCTAATCCCTAGCACCGTTTATAACTTGGAACTGGTGCTCAAATATATTGAAAGTGGTCATCAATTAACAACCAACACCGGTCACAAGAAACCAGTGATGGAATTAATATATTAGCAGTGGTTGGATTCTACCGGTGCTAGTTATGTGGGTTAAGCACCATTACTTTGTTATTGGCACCAATATTATAATCTGGTGCTGGTTAACAAGAGTCAGTACCAGTTTTCAATGTCGGTTCCTTTGTAACTATGTTTTAGCACCACAATACTTAGGCACCGGTAGTCTGGGGGCCCAAAAAATCGATGCCTATGATCCCAACAACTGGTGCCATAGGGGTGCCTGCAGTGGTGATAGAGAGGTTCATGGCTAACTGAATATCATTCTTCAATCTCATCTTATAATTTCTTTCCATCAACCTGAAATGCGAAGCTTCTAGTAATATCTTTACTGATTGAGTTTTGAATCCACAAAAAAATTATTGTATTAGCCTTGATCTAGATCTGAATCATTGTAGAATTAGCTGCAGGTTTTGGTACTTATCTAGTGATGAACTACATGTTTCCTCTTGTTGAGAGTGCAGTAACCATTACTTCTCTCCAAATCACATAATTCTTCTCTGTCAAAAGATCAGAGACTATCACAAGGCTCGCATAATCTAAGGACCTGAGGAATAGTGGATCATCTGGCTTGATTTTCACAAAACCTTCAGCATCCAGCATAAGGATCATTTCTTCCTTCAGCATTTACTGATTCGGTGCTCATCTTTGATCACTAGATTTGGATTTCAAGGAGTTTTTTCAAGAATTATTGGATCGAGAGCCTAAGTGCTCTGATATCATGAAGAAATCGAGGTAGTTTGGCAAAAGAACAAAACTCAAAGAGCTATGAAGTTAGAAAACTGGAGAATTCAGTAAGGGGGGAAATAGAGGAAGAAATCTAATTGAATTAACTTTACCAAAATGAGAGGAGTATAGCTGCTATATATACACAAATTATGTACTAACTATCTAGAAAACTAACTAACTAATGAGTTATACAAGTGTGGTAACTACCAAAATAGAAAAGAAGATTTAGTTGACCAAAAACCAGTGATCACTTTCAGAATACGGTTACACCAGCTTCATTTGAAATTAGTCACCAACTTCTGATCATGTAGTTTCTTAACTTTTGATCTTGAACTTCCTAATTCATCAGCAGCGACATTGATATAGTCATTTAGGTTTTATGATAGAAGCTCGTGACTTTGATAGGTTGAATGAATAACTTAATTAATATGTTCCGCATATGAATGTAAATGTTTGTCAAACTTGCAAACAAAATGGCTTTGATATTATTCTTCATGATCTCTAGCAGATGCATAATTACAATTTTTTTCTTTTTTGGTGCTACAGTACCGCCGTCCGGATGCAAATAATGAGGACGCATTCAGCGAAGAAGAATTCATGAAATGTGTCTTCAATTTTCCCTCTTCTTTGGCCAATTTTTGAAGATGCATTCACAGAATGCGTCTTCTCTGTTTTCTTTTTTTATTTGAAATCATGAAGACGCATTTGGTACATGCGTTTTTACCATTTTTATTTTTTCAAAACCCCGAACACGCATTTGGCAAATGCATTTTCTGAAGTCAGTATAAATAGAAAAATAGAGCATGGTTGCTCCATTTTCCGTCCTTCATCCTTGGTAATTCCGGCGGATTCCCATTCTTTTTCTTCTCATTTTTGCTCTGTTTTAGCATCAAGCAGCTCCTCTGTTCCCTCAACCTCCAAGACGGACATTTTAGCTCCAAAAACTTGGGCAAATACACACATAACCTAGGTTTTCTAAAGGTCTAGATCTGCGATTTGTTTTTAGAATTTTAGAATTTTTTGTGTTGGAACTGATCTTCTTGTTCGGCTGAAGTTCGCATTAGGTTCGACAACCTTATTTCTTTAAGAAACAGTTATGGTGGTGCTACGCGTGGACTGTACGGGCCAACCTTGAAGCCGCATGTGGCCTTCGCGTGCCAACAATGTAGCTGCACGTGAATAAATACGCCACCCCTGACAGAGGTGCATCGGCGGAGATTGCACGAGCCGTTTTTGGGTATAGTTTCGATTAGTTATACATATGATGGGAAATGAAAATGTTCTAAGAGAATTTCTAAAATACATTGTATATATTGTTTGAAATTTATTGTAATTTTTTGTACAGTTAAAAGAAAAAAATTCAGTAATATATTGTATGGTATATTGTTGGGAAAACGTTTTTTGCTTTCATAAAATGTATGAAAATTTTTATAGTGTTATTATTAGATATTATTTGATTTTTTTTGGAGTTAATATCATCCGAGTGTAAGAATTGTGTATTCTAAAATGATGTTGATGTTTGAAAATTCGTTATGGAAATTAATGAACTGATGTTTTCGAATGATAATACTTGTTCGAAATGTATGGTAAGTTTTGATTCCATTTGTATATCATTTCATGTACTGATATTTTTATTGCTACCAGTGTAGGAAAAATTGGAGTGCGATATTGAGGATGTTTCTACTATTCTCAAAAGGAAAACATCTTCTTTGTTGAAGGTATGTTTTTTAAGGAGTTGTAATTTAGACATTTTGGATTAATATTGGTTGATGTAATATGAATATGCTTTCATGTTATGAATCGATGTCTTGTGAATGAGTTTGTACTGATTTTTATGATAAGCATGTGAAAAATCTTATGGTGTTATGATGTTCATTACGCAGAATCATTGAATGACAATTTATGTTGATAATCTTCATTTGCAAAGGTAATAATATGTTTTATACTACTACTTTGCAATTGTACGATGATTGTATAGAGGGGGTGTTATTAAGTATGATGTGAATGTGGGTGTGTACTATGATCCTCCCGTAGCTGAGAAACATGTAACCTTAAAGCCGAGGTTAAGCCACTCTCAATTAGTCAAATTAATTGTGAGATGGCTTAGCATTCAATGTGAGGGGTTTCTTATGATAATCTTTTATCGTCATCCTGAGATGATTGGTTCTTGTATATATTATCGATGCTATGATGTTGAAGATGACAAGTCAACGGAGACCTTATTCGATGATGTTGAAAGAATGTCCCTGTCGTCAGTCGATCTTTACATTAAGCTGGAAAAGATATTGAACTCCTTTGAACGTCTGGGTGATGTTGGCCCGGGCACGTTCATGTCGTTATTGAGAAATGTTAATAACTATACCTCAGCAACCTGCCCTCCCTTCCCAGCACCTAAATATTTCCTGAATATTTCACAAGTGCTTGTACTCATGGTGGTTACCATGAAGAATTCAATGTCTTCGACAATGATTACGTCGGTGAAATTGGCGAGCATGGTTCCGGTGGTGGCGGCGGTGACTTGTTGTAGGCCAGATTGATATTGATGAAAAGGAAGGTGAAGGTAGGAAACTCGAAGCGGAAAGTGAAGATGATCGTTCGTTATCAGCTGATTTGAATCCAGGGGATGATGATGATCGTGTGGTGTACACGAACAATATCCCCACTGCATTCCATTGTGTGTGGAATACTAATACCAAGGCATTCTTCATTGATTACGGGGGTCCTAATAATGATGTGTATGACCTAACTGATTGTGGCAGAATACTTCCTAATTATGTTCAAGCAAAAGGCAAAGTTGATTTGGGTATGTGATTTTGGACTAAGCCAGAATTGGTAGAAGCAATATCTAGATGGAGTCCGAAGATGAACAAGGAACACTGGGTTATGGAGAGCAAGTCGCGTACATGGTACGCAAAATGTAGGGAAGTTGTCGAAGAAAGTGGCAATTGTTCGTGGATTGTTACAGCCAGCATGAAGCATTCCCATGGGATGTTGGAGATCACCAAATGGGCAAGCAATCATTCTTGCATTGGTGCTGGCCAATCGGATGGTAACACTAATGTGACAACGTTGATGATCTCCTGCTCCATTCGATATCAGATTGAGACCAACCCCTCATTCACGGTTAACGATGTTATAAAGTATGTGATGAAGGAGTTAAAAGTGACCATTTCGTACAAGAAGGCGTGGTACGGTCGATAAAAGTCTATTAATTTGGTCTTTGGATCCTGGGAGGAATCCTTTGAGAGATTGCACACATTTATGGATGAGCTGGTCAGAGCTAATCCATCCATGGTTGTTTATTGGGAAGATGTACCTGATATATTTCATGGTCACGAGTGTAGGAAGTTCAAGTTTGTGTTTTGGGTATTTGTTCAGGCTATCAAAGTCTTTCGCCAATGCAGGCCAGTAATCAACGTGGATGGTACTTTTCTGAAAGGGGCGTACAAGGCCACGATGCTAGTTGTGTACGATTCAAATAATTATGTATTTCACATCGCCTATGCAATAGTAGATGCTGAGACAAATGAGAGATGGCATTGGTTCATGTGGTAGGTAATGATTCTAGGTTCATATGTGTTATATCTGACCGTCATTCAGGGATCTTGAATGCAATGGCACACACAAATGAATGCATGAACCCGGAAGGATACCACTGGTTCTATTTGAGGCATTTTCTGTCCAACTTCCTCAATGCGGAAAGTGGAAATTTTAAAAATATGCATTTAAAGACCCTGGTGTGGCTGCTTGGTAGTGCTAGATAGGAACGAAAGTGGCAAGAGT
>JAUOBV010442362.1:0-10333 GCA_032360425.1 Rubia occidens | reverse complement strand
TGAAAATTATACTTATGCCCATATAAAAGATGTCGCATAAGGTTTTCATATCCCTAGTAGTTGTTATAAAGTGTATATTGACTGGGTTCCTAATATCATGCCATGTTTTCAAGGAGTGAGCCAAAAAGGTTGATATTAGGGTTGATTATGGAAAGTAATCAAATTTTAGTATGAAAACATGTTGAATGTGCGACGTCAGTAATTGCATAGTCAAGTACGAGATATGACCAAATGGTTACCAAAATTACATTTGGCAAAAACTGACTGGAACATGTGCATATGAATATTTGACCTTGCTCTTTATTTGGACACTGCGACATCGGTCCTTTCACCTTGCGACGTCACTTTTTGACATTCAATATTAAGATTTATGTCGTACACTTTTGGCTTTATTATTTGTTCAACAATTGTTATATATGTAGCTGCTGCTATAGGATAATAAGAGTTATTGATGGTCTTCTGGAATGGACTTGTAATTTCGGTAGTTCCCCTTCAATTGCTAATGCCGGAGAAAGTGCGTATGGAAGCATAAATACAATCAGTCCATCAATTTCATATCAATCTTTTGTATTTTAATATATTGATAATGTCAGTTTTTGTAAATAAACTGTGATTGCTATCGACCAGCAAATTTTTGTGCCATGAAATATCCATTATCACAGTACTTAACAAGAAACGATGTCTAACTGATTCATCTGCGACGTCGCATAATTTCACATCCATAACACCGAGGTAAAACTTCCTGTAGAACTGAGGTAAAAGGCCCTATTTCTTGTACCTAATGAATTTTGATATATTATAACATGTATTTGTAATATATTTTATATTATTTTTACTTCATTGCGCTCTTATTCTTTCTGACATTAATTGAACAACAATTGATTAAAGTATGATGTTTAACCATTGAACGAGTTATGGAATATTAAATAACATTTAATGGCTATGGATGAATGACAGTTTGTGTAATCGAAAACTAAATGTTATAATATTGCAAGAGAACCAATGTCTAAACGAATAATATGTGACGTAGCACAAACCGGTGATAAATGCAAAACTATACCGATTTTGCATAAATGTGCATCTTTTATTAGACGTCAGCCACACAAAACGATGTCATATTTGTTAGCCTTCCACATTAGCAGGCTCACGACATGGAGCATGCAATGTCGCTTACCACTGTGTCCAATGTTTCTATCATTTATCCCAACATCGACATCGAGCATGTAGCAGCTATTGTAATACCCTCGTCCTCCTTCTAGCTATCAACGATGTTGCTTCTTATGCGTCCCGATGTCATTGTATTCAATGTCATATCTATGTTCTCCGATCGCCGGCCTTCATGCTAAGACTGACGTCGGTCCAAAAACCTGCCAACGGTGGTCTAAAATTGTTGTAAAAAATACTTTTTACCTCGGCTCTAAACAGAGGTAAAAAATGTACATTTTACTGAATAAGTATTTACCTCGGTCTTTTTGGCACTGAAAACCGAGGTAAAAAGTCCTGTGGAACCAAGGAAATAGGTGTTGTCTCTTGTAGTATAGACTCATAATGTACTAGGAGGAATATGAGGAAATGGAAGGAAAAATATAAAAAAAAGAGTTGGAGGGTAAGTGAGAATATAAAGATATCGTGAATCAAGTTTTTTTTATTATGCATCTAGGAACCGTGGTATTCGTCCCTCAATTTTTATGAAGCTTTCATTAAGACCCTTACGCTGAGCGTTATTAATTAGAAAAATAAATTCCACCTGATAGAATCACATGAAATTATAAATTCTTGTTTTTTATGAATTACAAAGATAATGAAATTCCATCAATGAAATTTTTTAAAATTTTGGGACGTGGTCTAAATTAATTTGTAGATGTTATTCGAGGTTTAATCAGAAGATGTTTTGGAAGTCTCCGTGGGATTATGCCAGTTGTTTAATGACTTTCAAGGATTATAAGTTTGACTGGAGATGACAAAGGATCCTTCGGGATGATTGGAATCTATATTTGGGATTTCCGGTGTATTTTTGGAATTTTACACTTGGGTCCCTCCAAGAAAGGGAGAGAATTTGAAATGCAAAATTGGACATACACTTAACTAATTCACAAAGTCACAACCATAATGTTTTGATTTGGTCATGCATGGATAGACCTGGGTAAACGTCCATCTTTTTTGTTAGTATTCCATTAATACTCTTACGATAAGTATCATGAGAACGATAATTTCCACCACATAGAATCACATAAAATTTCATATTCTTGGGTTTCTATGAAATAAATGTATAACAGAATTCCGCCAATAAATTTTTTGAAAGCGCTAGTACATGGTCTTGACTAAATTGTAGTTGATTACTTATAAGTGTACAAGGGGGTCATTGGAAGACCTTGTGGAAGAATATGTGGAATGAGACCAGTTTCTTTACTACCCTCGGTTAGTATAAGTTTTCTATGAATGCCAAAGTTTCTTTTGGGGACGATGGTACTCGGGTTTGGGACAACCAGTGTACTTTTTCATCTTGGTAATTAGGTCCCTCTACAAAAGTGGGAGAAGTTGAAATGTAAAAATTGATATAAAAGCCACCATTTTGCGACATCGGTTGAATTGAATTTTCCAGCGGGAACCAAAATTTTAGGCCAAAATCCCCCCAACCCTCAATTCCTTTTTCATGTAAAAATCAATCGGCAACAACACCAATTTCTTATCACCAAAACTCTTCCTCCAAATCATACTCCACACCCTCCTTTCCATTCACAACAATACAACCCTTATTAAATAAATAAAATTGCTTCTCTCGAACATCAACAAGCATCTGAGGATGGAGCATTCCCGAGCTCTAATTAATTGAGGTAGTTTTACATCCATTCAGTTTTCATTTCCATATATATTACCATATACCTTTCATATTTTCTTTTTCTCATTGATCAATGATTGAATTTTTTCGCTAAGTATGATGATTTTCTTACATGTTATATAGTGTAAATTATTCATGTTTTAAATATATTGCAATTTTTATAAGGTGTGAGAAAAAATGCTTAGATTATGGATGATTATGGACAATAACCCACGGGTTGAACGTCCGATGTCACTCACATATAATCGTCCTATACGGACCAAACATTGACTAACATCACATAGGCTTTGGCATGATTGAAATATCTATGAATGTCTGACATTTATTCCCTGTTGGAATTTGCAATTTCGATCGATCTTTCACGCGACATCGCTTAATCGACCACACCTCGTATCATAAATACTAGAATAGGTTTGTAGTTTTTGTATGCGATAGAATCAAGATTTAAAACAGCATTGCTCACATTACGAGAATACTCCCCAAGTGTTATTTTAAAAAATTAATTTTCTTTTAAATTTTATTTTATGGGTTGTTTGAGAATATGAAATGTTTGTATGATTAAGTGCTAGAAGTGTTCAGAAAGTGTACAATTTCTGATCACCTTTGGCATGAAAATACAAGAACATGGAATTAGACCTTCTTGTGGGTAAATGATGTTAATCTTTCTAGATGAGTATTTTAATGTTGTTTGGATGGAAGTTTTGTCCTAAGTAAGCAATGAAAGATGGAATCTTGAATGTTGTTTGACTAAGGATTAGTCTAATGAATGCTCTATTTGGTTTAATGGCTAGGCATTTGGTTTAGTGTTTGTAGTTGTTATCAAATCTATGGTTCATATCTAATACCATTGATGAAATACCTTTAGGCGTTGTTTGTCTAAAGTGCTTATCAACCGGGTGTCTAAATGGTCGTTGAATGTGTTTACAAATTACTAACTAAGAAGAAATTAATGTTGATCTTCAAATAAAAGTGATAACATTCACTGTAGGCATTTATGTATTTAGCTCAGTGAATGAGTCAGAGATCTATAAGTGGTTTGGAAGTGGGAATCAATTTTCCCCAGGGCTTTGTTAATTGTGATTTTACCATCTTTTTAGTAGCTGGTTGCAAGATAGCATAATTAGTTCATTTTGATTTTTGTATTATCTTTCAATCCATAAGATAGACTGGCACTCTGGCACCGGTATTTTGGAAGTCTAGCATCAGTTTTTGAGGGTCAAAAAAACCGGTGCCTAAGTAGCAAGTAACGTTTTCACCATTTTTTAAAAACCAGGTGCTAGATTTAGCACTAGTTTTCTATTAGCGCCAATTTTAAAAAACCGGTGCAAATATTATCATCAGTTTTTGTATTAGCACCGGTCTAAAAAACCGGTGTTAAATTTACACCAGTTTTATATGGCACCGGTAAAAAAAATTCACCGATTTAGAAAAAACCAGTTATTTATTTGTACCGGTTAGTAAAAATTGATGTTAAAATCTAGCATCGATTTCTCATTTGCTCTAGTTTTTAGAAAATTGGTGTTAAAATTGTCACCAATTTTTCATTTGGAATTGCAATTAGGCTTTCACCGCAACTGTACGCAGCTGGTCCATTAGTTTCATTTGGTAAAAATAGAATTGGAATTGGGCACTGACCGCAGCTGCGCACAACTGCTCTTTTAGTTTGATTTAGGAAAAAATAACACTGGAATTGGACGCTAACTGCAACTGCGCGTAACTACTCTATTAGTTTGATTTGGGAAATACAACACTAGAATTGGGCGCAGACTGCAACAGCGTTCCAGTAGCTCAAATTCTTCACTAGAAATAGTAGAATAGTCTAACAATGATTATATGGCCACATCTAGCAACAACAAAAAACATTTCTACAAATTCCCAGGTTTTATTGCAATGTAATAAACCGGTGCTTCGATTATGCTACACAGATTCCCAACAATCACAATTCATCAGACATAAACAACAATGTTGTAGCAAAAGGCCATTGAATATGATCAAATGGAATTTACTAGGTGATGGAGTACAAGAACGTGGTCAATGGTTGCCAAAATTTTGTTGACAACCGTACATAATACAAGAACATGTTTCATGGAGATGATGTGTATCGAATGTAAGGGACATTTACCTTTCATAAAGAGATAATATATATGAACATTCACCAATCAAATAAAGGATTCAATTCCATTTTTCACATGCAATTGATCAAAGTATTTTTTGCCAAAATATGAACTCAACTAAGATTAATGTTGTGCAGTGTCTCTTTCCCCAAAGGAGTACGATCTTCTTGAAATTGCTAAAACATGTATTAAATTAAATGATATATTCCACATGTGACGAACATCAGACGTAGGAAAAATAACATAAGAAACCATACCAGAATTATGTGAATCCAATGCACTTCTTTAACTATTTTTTCCACATAATACATGCAATGGTATCCACATTCCCAAGTATTACGCTAAATCTTGTCCTGATACCGAAAAAGATTTGTTGAAATGGTAACAAACATGAAATATACTTAGGAATTACAATTTTATGAGATAATACGTACATTGATGTTTATAACATTCCATGTATAGTGTGGATGGTAGGTTTTACTTTGATCTGAATTGATGTACAATCAATATTTTCTTGCAATCCTAGAAGTAATGGAATTCTTTTTACCAATATATAAATACAAAAGCATATTTATGGATCCTAATAGTTTAATCAGGTGTAATTTTCCTGAAGTTGGGAAAAAAGTTTATCAACTTACGAACGAATCAATTGAAGGCATAGCTTGTTACCTTTGCTAATTCCCCCAGTCATAGAGTCTATGCAATATACTCGTTCAACTTCTGGCACAATGACGATAAAAAACCAATAGCTACTACAACATAAAATTAGAAAGTACCTAATGTGATTATTAATGCATAGTTTTGCAAAAAATAAAACCTGAAGATAAGGGCGCAGCTGGGTACAACAGCTTGTAGAGGGTAAACAACTCAAAAACTAATAAAACATCAATTTATTTAATCTTGTGCATGCATAGAACTTACTCTCAATTTTACGGGAAGACGTACATCCTTTATCGAGTGCGGCGAATGCAAGTTGAAATCTATTTTGCAGTGAATTCAAGCCTCTGATGATCATTTTGGGCAAGATAATTGGACCTAGCAGATAAATTTGACGTGACATTGATTAGCCATCCTATCGCATAGGTTTTTGTAAAAAATATATTAAAATGAACAATTGTTATGCAACATATATAATAATATGAGCATGCATTCTTACGATGCCCATAGATCAAGTTGTGATCCCCTAATCCACTCCAATGTTGTTGAGGCTACTCATGAACAACTTCAGTTTGTCAATAAAAATGGCCATGGATATGCCATTGGATCTATACACTCCCGCACTGAAAGGGATGCGGAAGATTTTGTTAGATCCAAATACATGGGCGGCTAAACTTATAAATTCACAGATCTGTTGAACAGAAGAATTTTATTCCTTGTCTTTTGTGACCCCCTGCAAGATAAATGCTATTGTAATTCTATTTGACAATATGATAAACTTAGTTGAGTTTTATGGGAATATAATTCAGCAGTCGGTAGGATTGGCAAAGGGTTAAATGATTCCTTACGGAGAGTTAATGGTCATAAACAGAGTTAGGTGGAGTTGATACACCGATCTCCATCGATGCAATAATTTCTTTTTCTACACACTGGTGTATTAATTGTTAGTTACGTATTGAAAACAATTGTCACCATTAGAGATTGAATTGTGTGTGTATGTTGGGGGGAAGGGGAAATGTTGGACCTCTCATTTCACGGATCGAGTATAGTTTGTGAACCATTCATTAGGAGTTTTCTCTTAACCGATCACCTCCAGTAGGGAGAGAGTGTGGTTATCAGTATTTGCTAATGCGAGTATGGGAATGTAATTATTTGTCTAACCTCTACTTCCTCCTTGTTAGTTTTTGGTGTAAGCTTTTCTTCACGGCTTCCATCTTCAATGATCAGCATGTTGTGAGGTGACAACTTATCATTGTCCTAGGTAATCATATGAAAGATAAATGATGTTAGGTTGATTTGTGAAAAGATACCTAATCTACGATCATAAACATACAATTATCATACCCCATGATCATGTTGTTGGTTAATGTCACCGAACAGCTTTCTGGGCCATAGAATCTTATATCCAATGGCCTCAGATATAAACTCAAATGTTTCATGTTCAATAGGCAAAGATGCATTTGGGATGATCACAAGTCCACCAAGATTAACTCGCTCCCACCTGATAGACAAGTTCGTTTCCTTATCCTTTGGAAGAAAGATACCATATGCAGCGGCGTCCACTATATTTCAAACATATAGGCAATACTGTTTTCCTTTCAGAGGAAAAAAACCGCAAATTTGGAGAAAAAAATGGTAGTTTTAGGAATTTTGAAAAACAAATGAGATTTTTTTCAATAATGCTATCATTTTGATCACTATCCCTGGTCACAAGAGTGAAAATTGATATGATTTTGAACATCACCATCTTTCCGTCTTCAAAAACACATAAACATAAATGTGATAATTAAATTGTAAGTATGGAAATACCAAATTGAATTTTGGAATAAGGGACAATTTCTTTTGCAGAGAGAGCAGGTGCGGTCAATGGGTATGTAAGAAAATAAATGATATAGTCGGTGTAGCACATGCGCTCTATTAGTACATACCCGTGGATGAGAAAGCTATTGCAATTTTTCTGCCTGAGATAGCAGTTGTGTGTAGCCGCTCTATTATGTCCTTTTGGGAAAGTAAAAAATAGTTGTGGCGCTGGCCGCAGTTGCGTGCAACGGATTTATTAGTTTTTAATGGGGTAAACAAAACCTGAACCAAAACTATTGCTCCTGCGAGCAGCTGAGCGTAGGCACTCTGTAACTTCCATGTTGGAGGACCGAAACTAGAAGTGGGCATTGACCACAGCTGCGCGCAGCCACTCTATTACTTCAGTAGAAAAATTAGCAGAACTAACAACATATATAAGGCCACAACTAACAACATCTAAATAAATGCACACAACTAACAACATTGACATTAATTCGGAATCCAAAATCAACGCCTATAGAAAATTAACCAACAACATCATAAATCAACATCCTAAATCACATTCCTAGATGAAAACCTAATAGAGCTGATTCCCTTTTCAAAATAACCCAACAACAATGATTAGCAAACCACCATTGACCCAATATTTATTACTATCACGTACTTGTGGCAAACGAACATGTGTGTTTGTGAAATGTATTTATTAATAAGAAACATCTTATCATGCTAAATTCTTATAATCTCATTCTTCACAACATAATATGTGACAAGGGATATTTTATAGAATACTTTGTCATCATGTCCTTCTCTTGGTCAATTGATCCGGATGCTGAAGGAATGAATACCCGGCTGTCTTTATTTGTTGGGTTGGTCTATTTAGCAAGGAAATTGTGGGTATCCGAGTGTGGGGGAATAGGATTACCCAATGGTCCTACCAGCCAATGTGTTTGCGCCTCAAAGAAGGCAACAAACCTTTCTTTAAGATCGACCACCTCCATTGACACATGTTTCTCATTTGATGTTTCTTCAAATATTATTGTGTTTCTGCTACCACAACGACTAGATTCGTAATGGCTAACATCAATATGTGGGAGGGCTTTCTTCATATTAGCCATTATAGGTAAACGTTCCCAATGACCCCCATGATCCTTGTTTCCCGTTGCTTGAATGAGGATATCTTCTTTTCCTACTATAGCCAACTCTCCCTTCTGCTACTTGTCCATTTTGTTCCTCAAAACAAATGTGAGTAATTAGTATGCATTTGATATGAGAATATAATTAGGAAATGAATTATTTCTTAAATTTCTCACAATAGTTGGAGCTGCTCTTTTAACAGAATCGTTGGTGTAGGTAGATAATTTTTTATCCCAATTTGCTTCCAAGAACACATCTGATCGGCCCGGTAAGAAATCAATGCTTTCAACTTCCGCCTATGCTTCTTCTAACTCCATCCTTGACTCATAAGCTCATCAATTTTATCCTCTCTTTTCCTCTTCTCCAGTTCACTAGGAATCCTGCGATTTCTTCCACTACCCGTATGATGTACGTAGTCCTTCCTTTCAGTGTTTACCTTTGCTGCATCACTTTTTTCCTATATGGTCAATGATTAGTAAAATATATTTATCAACTGAATAACATAAGTTATGGGAACTTATATATTGACCTTGAATTTGGGGGTCATTCTATATTTGACAAATAGCTCTCACTCTTTTCTATCCATCCATCAATACGCTGTCCATGGATGGATTCTTGATTTTGCGTCAACGATGTAATTTGGAGCCACCTACCTTCCAATTCCTCCACTTTTCACCCACATAAATCGTCCATTTCTTTCAGAACTCATTCATTTCATCGAAGCTCATTTTGGTCTGTATATCCTAGCTCATCTATGGAAAGTCAAATTTAAATGGTGTGAATTTAAAATGTTGTTAGAGAACACGTAATGATGATAAAGGAATGGAACATAGTTACAAGAATGTCTTCCCGAGCATCTTTCTTTCTGTGTTCTGGGACAGCTATCCAATTATACCATGTCCCAAAGCGGATTCTTCGTCGGAAAGCATAACCACAATATCCAGACCATCGGTTGTACATAACCATGGGTTCAAATTCTTTGTCAACGAATATTTATAGGAGTTTCTTTTGTTTTTACTAGTAAGACTGACTTACACATGGTTGTACCTCTATGCTTGCAATACTGTTTTATCTCAAACTTTTCCAAATTCTCCCCCTTGTCCTCAGTCGAATTCACTCCTCATTCATCCTCTAATTTTTTTCGAGGTAGATGCATCATCTAAAATATTGTTACTGATGTCCTCATTTTCATATTTTTCAATTGGCGGCACACATTTTTTGTCAACTTCATCAGTATGAACTGTGTTCTTTAGAACCAATTTCTTTTTCGCCTTCATCATTCAATGTTATTGGTCCCTTGCATGAGTAAAATAAGTGAAAATATCATAGGTGGACATGTAAACAATTCTCGCGAATGATGTCAAGAAAACAACACACTTATAAGATTGGATAAATGTAAGATATGGGAGCATAATACAGAATTTGGAAAAAATTGATGGAGTGTTGCCATTCAACAGGATCTAACAACACTTACACAAGAACAAAATCCCACTTCTATATTAACCAAGCTGAACCAAGAAATATTCAAGTCAGCTTTTGTAGCCAACTTCAGCACACAACATCGTATTCCAACAAATGAATTCCAGTCTCCCCTGAGTAGAATAGAAATCAATCCAATTTTCCTCTTGCTTCGACCAAACAACATACATATATTCAAACATCGTATTCCAACAAATTCAAAAAATAGCATACGAGAAAAAATTTATGAAAATGTAGATGGAAACAAAAGCAACAAATTCTATACCCTCAACTATGGTAAAAATACAATTGGAATCCACACAATAATTGC
>JAUOBV010442254.1:0-10333 GCA_032360425.1 Rubia occidens | reverse complement strand
GGAATTCTCGAGCCTTCTTCATAGTTACCTTCTCTTTTCATTTGATCTTGTATATTCAGTTATTTCATCCTCTTTGACAGAGTGCGTAAATTCTGTAGAAGTTGCAGAGGAACATATGCTCGCCCATGTTTGTTTAACATTCTAGGTGTAGGAAGATGTATTATTATTGTGCCAAGGTACATATAACTGGCATGATATGAATTGGAATGAGACATGCATGTTGCTTTGGTGGATAAGTTCTTCTAGCAAACTAATCAGGTTGGCATAATCCTTCTTTGCCATAGCTGAATTGATGAAATTGTAAGTGAAATAATCCAATGCAGGCTGTTGAAAGCTCTCCTCGCGAGTACAATCGCTTTGAAAATGCAAAGAATCTAGCAGGTACAGTGGTAAGGACTGATCTTGCATAAAACTTTTGTTTTTGTCAGAAACATCTGATGTTCAAATCTTAAATACCTCCATTTCAATCTTATATCCTTCCTTGCATTCAATGCAGAATTTTGTTGCTCTTGCTGGAAGTGAGCACGCATCTCAAACCAAGTCGGCTGGTACTCGATTAAAAGAAGGCTGCCGCATAAATTGTAGCTTGCTACTCCCTTGAAACTGTTATTCGCAAATTAAGGTTGTACATTTTCTCACATTTACATGTTACATGGTCAAGATTATGGTTTTATGGATTCTTTGTGTTCCTTATCACGCAGCAAAAGTAGGAATGGACATGTTCCATATCGCGACTCCAAGGTCACACGCATTCTGCAGAACTCGCTTGGAGGGAACGCGAGAACAGCCATCATTTGCACCATGAGCCCCATGCATTATCACCTGGAGCAATCGAGAAACACCTTATTATTCATGAACTGCGTGAAGCAAGTTAGGACTAATGCACATGTGAATATGATGATGTCAGAGAAGACATTGATGAAGCAGTTGCAGAAGGAGTTAGCGCGACACGAGGCTTAGTTAAGGAACTTAGGATCGCTTTCCAACTCAGGCGATTCGCTCAAAGAGAAGGAGCTTCTCATCAAAAAGGTCTTAAATAAGCAACATTTTCACTTTCTTTCTAAAAATGGTTTTCGGCCGATGAAAACATTCTATTATTGCAGATGGAGGATGAGATAAGGGAGTTAACTTAGCAGCGCGATCAAGTGCATTTCCGTCTTAACAATTTCGCGCATGAACCTGAAGAAAATCGAAGTGTGAAGCATGGGGTAAGTTAATGTACCATGTCTAAAACTCAACAAAACTGTCTTTCTGATTTTTCTAAAACTTCTTTATATTTAGGATGAACAAAGCAATGCTTCAGAACCACATCATGAGAAACATGCATGGTTCAAGGAGTATCTAGCTTCCGAATTCTCAGGTGAGACTTTTAGCAGGTGAGACTGTTGAGTTGTGGCTCATGTGATTCCTTGATAGCTATTGGTTGTTTGTTGGTTGCTGATGTGGTGAATTTTGTTTTGATGATTAGGGCTGAGTGTGCTTGCAGCCCTGTTTGGTTTTTTGCAATTTTGTCAACGTTGAATTTGGCTATGTTGAATTTTCTTTGCTGTTTGTGTTTACAATCACATTAGGTTAAGCATGCTGACACTGCCATAAGAAATATGAATGTTGACATGCTTATGAAATGAGACGGGGTAACCAGTTGCTAGGATCCTTAAGTTCTAAGCTTATTCCCATTAGTACGTTCATTATAACTGCATACGCCCGTATTTGAATCTCCAAGTGAATCCGAGCTGCTGAAAGTAAAGCAATATCTTGGAATGATACTGTCATAAATACTATTCAAGTACATTCCATTTTGTACACCATGGTCACTTCCAATTTCCATATATTATATTTCCTCCTAAAAACTTCATTTTTGTCTTGTTTTTTATTTTTATTGTTTGACAAAAAGCTCTCTAGAAGAGTGGTTTGAGAGTGAGTTGTCACTGTATGGAGTCCATTGTTTATCATTTATGTCTTTACTTTGGAGTGCTGAATGTATTGTGCCTTCTATAATTATTTCTGTAATGCTTTTCTATGCTTTTCCTAAGAACACGATTTTGCTTTAAGTGTGCGCTTGTCAATCTCATGCTGTGTGACGTTGGTGATTATATAAAGCCTGGGTCTTTATTTTAATCTGCAGCTCTGGAATTGAAAAGCTTAGGTGTGAAAATGTAGTGGCTTTACCTAAAAAGAAGTTTCCTTACTTACCTAGGAAGTAAATTCAAATGAGTTCACGCCTAAACTCTTTTATTTTATGTGCATTTCTCGAACATTACTTGCATGGAGGAGTCTTTTTCTTTGTCTTAACAAAGTGAAAATGAAACTTCCAACACTATGATAGAAGACATGGTTACTCTTGCTTGTATAGCTCATCTTTTGAGTTTGTTGCAGGGTCTAATACAACATCATGAAAAAATATTGGAATACTTCAATCGAAGAGGAGTTTCCCTTATTTTCCTTTTCCGAAGAAATCTATTGCGATGAATGATTTTAATCCTTGCAAATTCATATGATCAAAATGTCAAGCCTTTAAATAGAATGCACAAGTCTCATGTGCATTCTCCCCTTGAGGTCTCTCTCTCTATATGTGTGTAGAGTAAATGCTCTGTATTCTTCACCCTTAACTTAAAAAGGAATACTTTCCTCTTGCTATGTTGATACAATGGTCGTCCACCCTTGCCCGCCTTTATTGTTTCACCATTGTGTCTCATTTCACCATCCTTTCTGTTCTTCCTTGGCTATTTTCCTCCCCCTGTCTTCCACCGCCAACTCCCTTCATCGCTGCATCGACAGTGGCAGGGCCAAACGCCCTCCTCTTGTGCTGCATTTCTTGCCAGGAGCTTGTGCTGCATTTCTTGCCAACGAGGATGATAAAAATGACAAGACAGTAGTGTTCCGCAACATGTCTTATCACCTGCCTGCCTGGTCTGTTAGTATTCTGCCAGACTGCAAAAATGTCGTGTTTAACACTGCGAAGGTAGTTCCTTGGTTTGACTTATGCAGCTTGTCATATTGTTTATCATATATCTTCCTTACGGTGTGATCTAGATAATTTAAAGACCTTTAACTTAAGGACTTGAATAGGATTCCTGGTGCCAAAGATTCACTTTTGGATTACCAAAGGTTTGCTTCTCATTCCTTCGAAGTCCCGGCTTTCCATATTTACAGTTTATAGAGTTAAAGTCTTTGTGAATGATAATGCTTTGTAAAATATTTATCTTTAGTTTCCAAGTATGAGCAAAACCTTCATGGCAGGAGTTACTGTTTATGCAATACTTTACTTCATATAGATTATTAAATGTCATTAGCTGGTTAGAGTGCATTTTGAAAGACATTAGCTTAAATTATCAACAATATCTAGGATTCCAACCTTTTTTTTTTGAGTTTGTTGGTTTAGCAGTACTCAAATTGGTGTAATGGTGATCCAAATGTGTTTTTGATTGGCCCTTTATGCTCTGTATTCAGTATCTATTACGCGGTATGCAGCATGTGGTGGGTAAGCTTTTGGGAAGCTGCATAGTACTATGACGAGGAGCTCAACGATGATTTGGAGAAAGCTGTGTTTAACAGTGAGTAAATCCCGATTATGTGCTTGTGGAATTGGAACATACACTTTTGATCAAAATGTGCAGTTTTACCCAATTTACACTATTCAGGCATTGACCGATACAATTTCGGCATTGACCATAAGTGAAAAGACAAAAATACTCCTAAATTTAAAACTAAATATCTAAGGACCATTATACCCCCCTTAAGCTTCTTCTTCTCTACCCTAAACCCTCCGCCCATTGACCACCATCGTCGATGACCGCCGCCCGCCGCCGCTGATCGGTGGTCAGCCGTACAGCCACCGCCGGAATTATCAGCCCGTCATTAACTCCCGCGCTGAAACCCATATGCCGCATCACCACCCCAGATGCTGCTCCACCCTACTTTCCAATTTCCGGCTTTGCAAAGACTACTTTTTGATCCCGTCGGCCAGCATCCAGAAACCAACAATCAAAAGAAAATGCCTATGAGTGCCTTACAAGGAATAATGTTGCATCAGGTTGAGAAACAACCCCAACATGAACATCTTCATTCAAACTGATGAAACTTTCAAAACTTCAAACTTTCAGAACCAAAACCTCCTCCGGCGGCGCGGCTAACACGCCCACCACCACCACCATTTCTCCCTCCTCGGCGCTGCCACCTGTACAGAATGTACATTACACACCACAGCCAAGGTAATAGAAGAATCCAGCAGCTTCCAGATGCTTGAAGAAGATGCAACTAACAGGAGCTTCTAGATAACTTAAATCAGTTAGGAAGTTTTCTGTTTTGACAGTTAGTTAGTTTAGCTGATTTGTTTAGCTAGTTAGTTAGGCTATTGATCACAGCAATGGATCAGTAATCTGTGTGTATATAAGATGATGTACAGCTTCGTTTTCAGATGAGAAATACAATCAGAAAATTCCCCACATCTCTTCCATTTCAGAAACAGAGCTTTCTGAGCAAGTGCTCTGTTTTCTGGTTTTCAAACTTTTGTTCATGACATTCATTCAGTAAGACAAAACCCGAGCCCGAGCCCAAACCCTAACCACCCGCCTGGAAGCCAGCTCTGCTACCCCTCACTCACCACCCAGACCCTGAAGCTAGCCCTTTCATCCCCTCATTCCAGCGACGAACCCAATAGCGCTGAACGGCGAAATGGGTTTTGGGGAAATGATCTTCGACCATCGGTATGGGGCATCGCAAGGCGGCGGAGAGAAAAATTGAAGATGACGCACCACCGGTATGGGGCGTCGCAAGGCGGCGGAGAGGAAAATTGAAGATGACGCTGATCGGCAATGGCAGGTTGTCTTTGACGGAGAAAAATATGGAGTAAAGCAATCTTGCTCTGAAGGAGACAAATGTGATGATGATTATTATTATTGTTTGAGGTGATTTTATGTCTCAAGGGTTGGTGATTTGGGATTGAAGAGGAAATGGGCGAATTTGCTCCCCCAGATCTCTCCGCAACAACATTATGGAGTAAAGCTGTCACGAGGGTTTGTTGGGTAGGGTGAGGGTAGAGTTGTATTTTTATTTTCTTTTTTCTTTTTTAATTTTTTAAATAGGGGTATAATAGTCTTTTCATAAATTTCTGGTCAAATTTACCTTTGACATTCTGGTCAACAAATTCCAGGGTTAGATCTGCATTTTCAGATTTTACAAGGTCATATCTGCACTTTCGAACAAAATATAGGGTTCAAAATGCACTTTTCTCTAAAGATATTAATGATCAAACATTTTTCTTAATCAATTGTCAAAAGTCAAAGTATGCAGGTTAATGTGGGACAAAGAATATTTAATCTGAAAAATACAGTATTTAAATTAAACAGTACAATGATTGAGTTAAAAGGTATCACAATTGTGCTATAATAATAATTTTAAAAAATAGGAAAAATGAATTTTTAACCTATTATTTTGTGAAAGTGCCAATATAACCTTGTACAATCTGAAAGTGAGAAACTAACCCAAAAATTTTGAACAATTGTGCATATATACCCAAATTTAACTATTCAAGCGTGGACTGAAGGAATTTAGGCATTAACCTAAATGTGAAAAGACAAAAATACCCCTAGGTTTAAAACTCAAATTTTTGTGACTATTCTACCCCTAGGATTTTTGCACATTGTTCGGGTTCTTCAGGTCCAGGTCCAAGGTTTGTGTTGCTGAACATCCGACGTTTCTCTTGGGGGGAGTGTGTTAGAATAAGTCTAGTATCTGATTAGATTTGATTGGATATAGATAGAGTTATTGATTAAGATAGAGTTATACTAGCACTAACTTTCCTTTTTTTTTTTCCTTTTCATTTTGTTTGTTCTTGCACCAATATCAATTCATTTTGTGAAATAAATGATAAATATAAAATGATTTTGTTTTAACCGTAATTGATTTTCTTCTCTCTCTAAAAACATAAAAATTGTTATTATAAAAGTAAAATGATTACAGTGCCTGAAAATGATGAAAAGAGCGATTAAAATAATATATTTTTATAGAAAAATAACAATATATCACATTCACTATTAAAAACATTATAAAAAACAATATATCTTTTATACATACGATAATTATGTAATGAAAATATAATTCAAATATGTGCAGAGACGGGCAAACATCGAGCATCATAAAAAGAAATCAAATACTTCATATTATACCAGAAAGAACTGCCTTTGAATTTGCAATTTTCACGTACTACATAGGCATTCCACGTACTACATAGGCATTCCACGTACTGCCTTTGAATTTGCAATTTTCACCAAGATTTTATAGTTGATATGACCAAGCTTCCTATGGCACAGTGTGCCCTCATCTTGCTTAGAACTTAAACATCGTACTTCTTGCTCCAGAAGATAACAATTATCTGATGATCTAATACCAGAAAGAACTTTATCATCGCTATGTCTAACCAAGTATATGTCTTTTTGAAATTCAACTGTCATATTATCATCACACAACTGACTGATGCTCAGCAAATTCGCCTTTATACCTTCAACGAGCAACACACTAGTAAATACTGGAAATCCTTCAATTTGTATTTCACCTTTGCCTATAACTCAGCTTTTATTCCCATCACCAAAAGTAACTGAGCCACCATCAAAGTACCACGAGGCACTGTGTGCGGTGGTCAGGGGAAGAAAAATGTTGAAAATCCTTCGCCACAGGGAAAGAAATAAGACGAAGAAGGGAAGAAAATGGTGGGGGAGCTTTCAAGGGAAAAATCATCTTTTTCATAAAATCCGGCCATAAATTACCTGAATGAAAAGTCAAACAAGTCAAAGATTATTTTGACACTTTCTGTGATTGCAGGGTTACATTGACACTTTCAGCTTAAAGTCATGGTCATTTTAGCACTTAACTCATTCATATTTCAAACTGAATTCAGAATTTAAATCTCAAGTTAGATTTTTATCGCAATTTATAACAAAAATTAATGAACTCAATAGTAAATTGGACCTAGTTTAGTGGTAAAATCACATTCTCTATAACTGAGAGGCCCAGAGATCAACACACACGCACCATCAAGAATTGTGAATATTAGAACAATTTCTTGATAGAGATTACCTATTGTCATGGAACCGTGTCGGTGGTCCGCGTTGTGGTTTCTCAACCTGCAGGTATGGTGAGACCGAGGTGGTTCCAAACGGCAATAGATTTAATGGTGTTGTCTCCTAATTTTGTCATAGATTAGAATGTTATTATGTAATTTGATTGCTTGTATGTAATCTTTCAAAAAAAAAATTAATGAACACAAGCTTACATTTTATAGCACAAAAAAACCCGGATAATTAAAGATGGGAACCTTTAAACTGGAAAGAAGGGTTGTGAATTGTGATCTTAGTTAGGTAAGTCACCAGTTTCAGTTGACTAAGAGCATGTGCAATGGTGGTTTCTTAATTTTAAGAAACCGCTCTAGAAATTGAAAACACCCACAGTGGTGCTTTCTAGGGCGGTTTCTTACCGGTCAAGAAATCGTAGGTGGGGACGTGTGCGCCATTTTTTGGTCCCAGCATGGGACATGTGTCAGTCATGCTTTGCCCCACGTGTCCCACTAGCTGCTGCCTTTTGTATAATTGTTTTCTTCCGCCGGCCACGTGGCACCATTTGGTTGGACCACGGGGTCCAACGGCTACTGATGTTTTTTAAAAATTTCAAACGCTGGTGATACGTGTCCCATTTACATGGTAACACGTGTCCCTCACCAATGACTATAAAAATTTGCTGACTTAAAATGGGACACGTGTCCCAATTACACGACGACATGTGTCCTCGCGCCAATGGCTATAAAATTTTGCTGACTTAAAATGGGACAAGTGTCTCAATTATATGATGACACGTGTCTCGATTATATGGCGACACGTGTCCCAAAGACTATTTTTTAAAAAGAAACTCATTTTAAAAAAAAATCAAATTCCAGAATTTTAATAATTGAATTTTTTAAAAATCAAATTCAGATATTTTATTATCTTTTTAAAAATCAAATTCCCAATGTGTCCCAATGTAATGTTTTTTAATATTTTCCCAAAAAACAATTTCTCATATTATTTATTTTTATTTCGACATTATTTAATAATTACTAGGCTAGAAAAACAAAATTTTAAAAACGAATTTATTAAAATTTAAAATTACAAGTATTTTAATTTTAATACACTCAAAATATTTTTCAAAAAACAAATTAAATTATTAATTTTGAAAAATAAAATTTAATTGGCAGAATGATAATATATTATTAAATTTCACATTCAACTTATTTTGGATGATCGAATATAATTAAATTAAACATGGTCTAACGTTTTCTGATTTTAGTTTACCGATCATTATTAGTCTACTCCATGTTCCTAAAAGTAAAATAGGAAAACCTCGTCTTCCTCGCTCTTCTTTCTTCTTTTCTGCCCCTTCCTTTTGGTGGAGAAATTGTTGCCGGAAACCCACAGTAAAAAGAAGCTACCTTTTTAACTGGTGAGTTAATCTGCAGACCTTTGCTTTCGTTATGCCTTTAATTTTCATCGAATTTACGAGCTTTTTGTTATCTGTAGTTTCTCATTGTCTATAATTCTGGGATTATTCGAATGTTGAATTCAGACTGTATTATCTTTCAGGAAACAGCCTGCCATCTTAGGAAATTTTGGTATTTTAAAACCCATATGAGTAAAAGTTTGGGTATTGTTTTGGTTTAAGTAATAAGGTTCCCATCCTCACAGCTTTAGGATTGCCTTCATCCGCCGTCAGAAGTAGAACTCCGAATTCTATCCATTCTCAGTATGCCTTTCACTCCAATTCGGTAGTTAGGGTCGGTAGGAGGTCCAATCTGGAGCATAATTTATCCCCGGGTTACTGGTTGAGGTATGATATCGTTAAAATCAATAATCTTGATGATGTTGTTGGTTTGTATCATGAAATGGCCCTAATGGAGCCTCTCCCTAGTGTGATTAACTTCAACAAAGTGCTCGATCGTGTGGTTAAGATGAAACATTATTCTGCTGCCATTTCTCTGTATAAAGATATGTGCTACAAGGGCATTCCAGTTTGTGATTATACAATGAACATCATCATTAACTGTTTTTGCTTGGAGAGTAAAGTAGATTTTGGATTTTCTGTATTGGGAGTCTTCTTCAAGCGGGGGCTCTTGCCTGATGTTACAACATTGGTACTTTACTAAGGGGACTTTTTCGAGAAAATAGAGTATGTGGTGCACATCAAAAGTTGTGTGAAGTGGATGTGGTTAGGATAGGGACTGTGATAGATGGGTTATCAAAGGCTGGGAACACTGAAGTGGCTGTTGAGCTCCTTACACCATGAAAAATGGTGATACAAAACCTAATAACATCATGTACAACACCATTATTGACTGCCTGTGTAAGGACAACATGATGGACAAAGCTCTTGGCCTCTTACGCGAGATGATTGAGGAAGGCATTGCACCAGATGTCATCAGCTACAACCGCTTAATCAACTGTTTTTGTAGTTTAGGGAAATAGAATGAGGCAAAGAAATTGTGGACTGAGATGCTCAGTTATGATATAGCTCTAGATGTGGTCCCTTGTAATATCTTGATTGATTCATTTTGCAAGCATAGATTGATGAAAGATGCGACTGATGTGTTCGGGACAATGGTTTAGAGAGGTGAGACTCCTAACGTAATCACATATAGTATGGTGATGGATGGACATTGCATGCTGGGTGAAATTGATGAAGCAAGAAGAATATTTGATGTTATGGTAGCCTTAGGAACAATCCCATTGGCTACCATAACATCAAATATTATTCTTGCTTCATCAATTTCACCCAGCATGCAACATCCATCCATCACCATATACTATATGTGATTACGTTAGGAGTCTCACCTCTCTGACCCATTGTCCCGAACACATCAGAGGCATCTTTCATCAATCCATGCTTGCAAAATGAATTTTCAATATATGTTATGTTGTTACGGCTGCTTGGCAAACGAGATTACCTACAACGTAATTGTGCAAGGACTTCTTAAGGGAGGAAAATATGCGGACGTCATGGCGGCTTATCTTGATGGAATGGTTGTGAGAGGGTTTCGTTTAAATTCATTAACATGTCCTGGGTTTTGAAATTAATTTCGAAAAAGGAAAATGCCCCTGCTCCTCTCCAGAAGATTATTCAGAGATGTAAAATGAACTCTTTCAGTTCAAATCTCAGCTTCCTTTGAAGCTGCAATTGTGTGCTTGAATGAATATGAAGAAAATGCTGCTAGGAGTTCTGTACTGTAATTTACCATAGATTTAAATTGGAGAATGTGACGCAATTCTAGCTTTCAACTTATTTGTCTGAAAATAATGATCAGTATTTCTAT
>JAUOBV010442144.1:0-10334 GCA_032360425.1 Rubia occidens | reverse complement strand
GTGGTAAAGTTGTGGTGCATATGGATATAGAGATTAAGGGGATTCTCACTCTTAGTAATAGATTCTAGAACCACCAGATTAAGATTTCCTTGAATTCTCGGGACTGGCACAAACTTTCGATTTACACTTTTGATAGTGAGGTCAAGTGCTATTATGTCCCAAGGTGGAATTCAAAGCCCGAGTTTGAGAACACTTCCAATTATTCTGCTCTAGAGAGTGTGGTCACGAATGGGGAAAAGTTGTTGGTGAATACATAGATATCACTTATGTCTATGGGAAGAAAACGCGTCCGGTAACACCTGGCCACCAGATGTTTACGAAAAGTGAATTTACGGCCAGGACCCGACTTTAAATAAGCCTCCCTCCCGCCATCTCCTTGAAGGCCCCCTCTATGAGAAGAAAAAGAGGAAGAAGAAAGAGGGCGAGAACAGCAAGCCAAAGAAGGACAAAAAGAAGGCCCATTCGACTTCTAAGGAAAGGGCTCTAAAAAAGTCAAAATGCCAAACTTTCCAGCTCTTTGAAACCCTCATAGCCCGTTTCGGAGGCCAAGCCTATTCTGGTTGAATACCAGTGGGCTACTGAGTTCATGGAGCCTCTTCCAAGGGTTTCCCCTTCCCACTGCACGAAGGTATTTGCGGCATCTTAGTTTCTGTTTTATTTTTGTGTTGCTATTTCTTCATTTCTTTACTAGATCTTATTTATTTTTTTTGCCTTAGTGAGCTTCTGAAATGAATTCGTTGATGTAAAGTCAGAGGAGGAGGAGACTGCGTATGAAGAGTTTATCGGGAGTTCCACTCTGCTGTTCCTAAATTCTAAGGTGGCCAAGAGGCCTGCAACTAGCACTAAGAGGGACCGTGAGAGCCCCTTGACCCACATTTCCTTCCCCCAATGGAAGAAGACAGATGTTGGGGCTCGGTTTGAGTTATGCTGACTACAGGGTCGAACTCACCCTGGGAGAGGGTAGCCTCATTCATTTAGGTTCGGTTAATCCTACTCTCATCAAGTTCCTAGGGGTAGCTGCAACTATTGGTGGTCTCGAATCTGTTCTTCGATACTTCTTTAAAAGGCACTCCAAGAAAAAGTGGCTTCAGTTAAGGGGATTCAAGAGAAATTGAACAAGGCTGAGGAAGAAATGGGGGAACTTTGACAGAAGCTTTCAAAGTCGGGGGAGTTTCGGAAGAAATTGTTGGTGGCCAAGAAGTCCGTCAAGACTTTGACAAGTGAGAATGACAGGCTAAAGAACCTTTGCTCCACCGAGCTATAGGACTCCCTTCTCAACGCCTACACAAAAAAGATCGTGAAGACCCAGGGGTTTCGAGCTTTCTTCTTCTTCCTGTCCGGGACTTACATGGAGCTTGCTAAGAATTCTTTCTGAGCAAATACGTCCTGGCTGAGTATGCTACCATGCTGGAGGTGTATAAAATTGACATTCGGTCCTCCTAGCTCTACCATCTATAGTGGAAGTCGATTCAAGATGCAGGCATCCAACTCCTCCCACTCGAGCACTGGAAGGCCTTTGGCAAGTGTTTCACCGCGGAGGGGGTTTGTAAGCTGAAAGTGGACAAGGATAAAGAGTGGAGTGATACTGAACCCCCAAATCAACCAAAGCCCAAGAGAAAGCCCTCCACTTTGAGAATACCCCATTTGGAGCAATCAGAGCATAACATAGGGTAAAATGTATAATTTTCTTTAGATATTATTCTAGACATCTTATTTTTTAAACCCTGCGCTTTCGAGTTTGCTATTAATGAAAATTTTCTCTCTTACTTATATGTTCCTTTTCCCTTTTTTTAGAGCTTATCTTTGGTTACCTATAGCCCCCCTCCCCCCCACTCTATTCTCAAAGGGGGTCTATCTTTGACTGCTTATTCCAAGTGATGAAGCAGTGGTATCATGAAATTGAAGAGTGGGTATGAGACCATCGAATTACAGTTGGGCGGTAATGGTGTCGATCCCTCCACCTCAAAGATGAACTCTAAGCCGCTAAGTAAGAATTAGAATTATGACGGAGTGGCCGTCACGAAATGCAGAGGGTTCTACTTAAAGATTTAAGTCATCAAAAGAAGAAGAGGGACTTTTTGGCCACTGCAAGAGATGGGCTAGCCGACGACTACAAGCTCCTTTTTGACCATCACAGATAGCTTCTCTATGAGATTACCCCCGAAACGGGCTTTAGTTCGATTCAAGAATGCCTGAGCTCAGCTAAGTCATTTAGATCATCTATGGAGGGGTCCTCTTTACGAACCCAGACGGCCTTAGTAAATTATCATCATGAGATGCAGAAGTACTTAGCAGATGCTAACTCCCTTAGGGGATGCTTTTCGGGAGACCACCTCTGAGCTTGAGGGTTGGAAAATGACGAGCTAAAAAATTTCATACTCGGGTTGAGGACTCAGAGAAGTCAATTAGCCAGACTGAGGAACTTTGTTTGGTTTCCTATCAGGAAAGAGATAGGCTTGAAGAAGATGCCAAAGAACATCAAAGCACATTTAAGGCTTATGAAGAAAGCATTTGAGCCTACTGCCTTAGGTTGGGTACGGTGGTGCCCACTCCTATAGATAATTTTGAGGCATAACTCCTGGAGACCATGGACATCATGTAGCGTAAAGATCTTGATAAGAACCTAAAGTATGGAAAATATTTTGCTGAGGCTGAAGGATGGCAGAAGTAGATAAGAAAATAGAAGACAGGGGCTTTTAGTTCCTGAGCCCTTGAAAAAAAATAAGTCAAAAGGAAAAAATAAAAGTACTGCTTCAATCTGCCAGGGTCCGCATTCTTTAGGACCTCGTAGAAGGAGTGGGTCGATGTTTTCTCGTTTGGGCACACCGATGAACCAGGAAGGGGGACGTCTTATGTGCCCTCAACTCAGCCAGCTAGCTCTGCTTAAGGGGTGCAGGCCCCGAGTTTGGAGGCCAACCGGGGGCATACGGGATCTGTAATAACTCAAATAGGGCTCCTTCTGGCCATCACCAGCCGTGGAGCTATTTCGATCAACATTCAAAGAGACTTCTCCAACAGAGCGATCGAGATAGCTGAGGAGGATGAAGATCTTGAGAACGTTCTCCTTTCTCGATGGCCCAGATAGACGAAAACTTTTCCCAGATAGCCGGCAACGGGACCTTGAAGCTCCTCCCGAGTGCAAGGAGCTGCTGATCCAAAGAAGGAGGCACCAAATCTGATAAAGGAATTCTTGTTGGCCATAGCCCCCGTCAAATTATAGGTTATTCCATTCCTTTAGATGAACTATTCCTCCCTCCGATTTTTAGCATAGGTAGTAAATACTTGTTTGTTTTACTCTTTTCCCCCAAATGTATGCAGGGAATTTGTTCCCCTTACTTGTAAGCCATTGGGGCACTTTGTATGGTTGAATTAAATATTTAACATTTTAGTTTACTTAATGAGCGGTTAAATACTTCTCGAGGGCTTAGCCCCTAGTTAAATATCAAAAACATGTTTTCGCTTTTATTTTGTAAGGGACTTAATCCCCATAATTTCTGGAAAGCTGTAGAGGCTTTTAGGTTTTTTACAAGGATTCGATACTTTGGCGCTTGTATTGCAAAGGTGATTCGACCCCGAGTGCTCGTAGGCTACGTAGGGCCTTCAAAAGTGCATTAGGGTTTGTCCCTTAGGTGCTTACATGTAAAGAGGATTTTGACTCCGAATGCTAGATAAGCCACAGATGCCCTTTGAATAGTTACAAGGGTTTTTATCTCGGGGAGGCTCGAACACCCGAAGGGGATTCGACCCCCAGCGTTCATGTAAAGGGGGATTTGGACCACCCCGTGAGCTTAACATGTTCTGATAAACTTTCAAATTATTTATAAGGAATTTACCATGTTAGGGAGAGTGATGGGATTCTATTTCCTCAACTCATAGAGTGTTCTACCACTTAGTGTAAATTGGAATAACTTTAATAAACACACTTCAATAGATAAGTAATAAAAGTTGGGAAATCCTAACGATTTACAGTGAGTACTTCCGTCGAAGGTATTCCTTGGCCTATAGCTACTTTTAGATAAGCTATTCTCTGGCCTCACCAAATTTACTAAGATTTAAAATAATAGTACCTTCTAAGGTTCGAGACATTCCATCTACGGGGAATCGACTCACCTTGGGGTGTTTCTAGCCCGTTGCTGCCTCCAGGGTAAGGTTCGACAACTCGGTAGTGTCCTTCTAAGTTCGTGACCAGTTTACCTTCTGGCTCCCTTATACTTTTTTTCATTTCTCCTCATCACGAAGTCCCCCAGAAGAACTAGATTTTTTTAACCCTTCGGTCATGAAACATTTTCATTCTTTCCTTCGCCTTGGCTTCGTGGAGGGATGCTCTTTCTCTTTTTCCTTGAGATAGTCCAAGTACAACCAGAACTACTCGTCATTAACCTCCTCATTTTCATTAAAACTTCTGGAAGGTAGGCAGCCTTATCTTGGCAGAATTATAGCCTCAGAGTTGTAGACTAGGCCATATGGAGTTTCACCCGTAGAAGAGGATTCGACTGTTTGGTATGACCAAAGCACGCTGGGTAATTCATTGATCCAATTCCCTCATTCCTCTTCGAGCCTCGATATGATGCTATTGACGATGGTCTGGTTTGTAACCTCCACCTCCCCATTGGCCTGGGGATGGTATACGCTGGTAACCTTCCGGAAGATCTTGTATTCCTTACACCAGTTTTTAAATGGGTCACTCATGAACTGGGTACCATTATCAGTTATGATGGTTCAAGGGATCCCAAAGTAGCAGATGATGTTCTTCTAGAAAAAACCAATCACAGATTTCCCTTTTATGTCGGTCAAGGCTACAGCCTTGACCCATTTTGTTAAATAGTCTATGGCCACAATCAGATAATGAAAATGGCCTGGGTTTTTGGGAAGGGACTACTAGGTCGATTCCCTATTTGTCAAATAGCCAAGAATTGATGAATATTATATTCATAATTTCTTTTTGGGGAACATGCGTGATCGGTGCATGCATATGGTACTAATGGTAGGCTCGGATGTGCTTGTTAACATCGTCAAACATCTTGGGCTAGTAATATCCTGCCAGGAGGAGTTTCTTGGCTATCGACCGAGTCCCCTTGGTGGCTACCGCACACTCCTTCATGAGTCTCATAGATTAGATAGTCATCTCTATCGGGGGCTACACATCAAAGGAGTGGCTACATATGACGTCATCGATAGAGTACATCCTTACCGGTTACATACATGGAAGCCTTTAGCCTGATTTTTCTTTCTTTGATGTGTTCTCCGGGAGGGTACCATCTCAGAGATTGCCTATGATAGGCGTCATCCACGAATTTTATTCTTCCACCATCATAACGGTTGTCTCTCCAGGTGTCCCTGAGAATGCAAGTTCATATCTTATGATGCCAATTTGCTCAAGGCATCGGCCTTATAGTTTTCTTCTCTAGGAACTTGGGTTAAGATGTAATGGTGTAAGTTCTCGAGGAAGGGCTTCACCACTTCCAAGCAGCGCTACAATCTCCTTTTCCTAGCTTCATTTTCCCTCTTGATTTGGTGGACCACGATTTGGGATTCATTGAAAATTTCCAGGCTACAAACCTTCAAGTCTTTTGATTTCCGAAGTCCTGTGATTAATGCTTCGTACTCTGGTTTGTTGTTAATGGCCTTGAAGTCAAAGTGCAGCGCATATGGATCGTGTTTTTTCTCAAGACTTGTGAGCCAGATACCCACTCCGTTTCTCCCCAAGTGTGATAATCCATCGACATACAGTTCCACGTTTCCTCGTGCTCTATTTCATTATCAAGTTCAATGGGTAATGTGGTTTCCACGATGAAATATGCTAGAGCTTAACCCTTGATAGCTGTTCTTGGGTAGAACTGGTTGTCGTGTTTCCCTAGTTCGATTGTCTATTTCATCATTCGTCCCGAGGCCTCTGGCTTAAGGAGTACCTGCCTGATTGGATGGATGGTTAGCAGGATAATCTTATGACTTTGAAAGTATGGTCGGAGCCTTCTTGCTGCATGGACAAGGGCCAAGATTAGCTTTTCGAGGTGTATTACATTCTGCTCCCTGTAATGCCCTACTTATAAAGTAAATGAGGTGTTGCACCTTTTTCTTCTCCTTTAAAAACATTGCACTTATTGCTAAAGGGGATGCCAAGATGTATAAGTAAAAATCTTCCCCCTTTTATGCCTTCATGAGGGTGAGCAGGTCTCTGAAAGATTTATCGCACTCCTCTTTCCATTCAAATGTTTTGGCCTTTCGAAGGACCTTGAAAAATGGTAGGTGTTTTTCAGCACCCTCAGAGACGAATAAAATAAGCGCAGCTAGTGATATTATTAGTCTTTGGACATCCTTGACTGTTCGATGAGGCTTCATGGTTATCAAAGCTTCAGCTTTCTCCGGGTTCGCATCGATCCCCCTTTCCAAGACCATAAATCCAGGAACTTTTTTTACCCCCCACTCTGATCACGTATTTAGCAAGGTTCATCTTCATGTTCACATCTCAGAGTGTTCAAAATGTTTCTTCAAGATCTAGCAAGAATTGGTCGTAGCCCTTTCTTTTTACTACCATATCATCCACATAAAATTCCATTTTTCGGCCCATCTATTTTTTGAAAATCTTGTCAACCAACCTCTGGTAGATTTCCCCTGCATTCAAACCGAATGACATTTTCTTATAGAGAAATGTACCTACGTCTTTGATGAAAAACGTCTTCTACGTATTTTCCTCGGCCATGAGTATCTGATAGTAACCTCTATGGGCATCGAAGAAGGCAAAGACCTCGAATCTTCTATTACTTCGACTAGCATGTCAATGGAAGGCAGGGGGTAGGAATATTTTGGGCAACTCTTGTTAATATCTATAAAAATTATACACTTTCGCCAAGTTCCATCATGCTTGAGAACCATAAAAGGGTTTGCTAGCCATTCTGGGTAGAACACCTCTTCGATAACTTCTGTCTGTAGGAGTTTCTAGACCTTCTCCTTTATGGCCTCAGCCTTTTTTAGGGGAAAATGACCTTCTTTTTTGCTTGGGAGGTTTTGGTAGGGGTCAAAATTTAGCTTGTGAACCATCAATTATTTGGGCACTCCTGTGATGTCGAACATGTTCCACGAAAATACATCCACATAGTCATCAAGGAGGTTCTTTAATTTTTACTTTATTTCTGGTGGTATCCTCTTTCCCACAGCCATCATTCCTTGTGATCGAACAGTCATTGCCTCAGTGTCCGTGTGTCCAACTTCTCCATTTATCAAGGCCACTATATCCTTCTTTCTCACTTCCTTCAAAGCCATCGCCAAACAGCTCCTAGTCGCTGGCTAATCCCCCTTTATGACTGAAATCCCCCTTTATGACTGAAATCCCCTTTTTGGTAGGGAATTTCATCGTTAAATAATAGAGGGACTATATATGGCTTAGGCCTAGCACATCCGGGGTCTTTCCAATATTACATTATAGGGGGATACGTCATCGATCACACTAAAGTTGTAGTCAACCGTAACTTCTGTATCTTTATCTACCACTTTAACTGAGAGGATTCTGACACCCAAGAGTAGCACCATTTTTCCAGTGAAGCCAGATAAAGGTGAAGTGGTTCTCCTTAGACTTTCACGCATGAGGCTCAATTGATCAAGCCAGTTGGCGAACATTACTTCCACTATGCTGCCATTGTCTACGAATACCCTCTTGATGTAAAAACCCCTGATTGTAGCATGGATGACCATTTGATCTATGTGGGGGGTTAAACTAAGCACTGGGTCTGCTTATGAGAAAGTTATGACCTCCTCGGGTATAAACCTTTTCTGGGAAGGTTCTCCGAGAGGTAGGTAGCGGGATTATGCTTTTATGATAATGTTCGAGCATTGCTCACTCACCACACCATGGATGAGGTTGATTACTCGGTTGACCCCTTTGCCCTGATTTCTATCTGTTCGAGCCTCCTAGTCAGGTCTACCATTTTCCATTGGTCGATTTCCAGCTTGCTCTCTATGATTCCCCTGATGTTCTCAACCACCTCGGTTGGAACCCTTTTTATAAGGCTTCTGGTGGCATTTTCCTTTCTTGTTTGATGAGTCCTCCCCCTGTCTTTCGATGCAGTCAAGGAGCAAGCCCTCTCTTGCGCATCTATAAATTTCCCTTTTCAAGTGGATACATTCATTTATGTCATAGCCCCTCTCTTTGTACTGATCGTACTATTTAGGTGAATCTCTCTTTCTTGGAAAATCCCTGCCGAGAGGGGGAGCCCAGAATAAGCCTTTATGGATGGAATGAATTTCCACTTGGGTCTTGGTTAGTGAGACGTAGCCTTTGAATACTCCGTTCAAGGACTCTGATCTCTTCGTCCTGGGCGGCCTTGACTCTGAGGCCTTAGAAATATTTTTCCCCACTTGCCTCCTCTTTTTTCACTTTGTTGCTCCTCGATCTTTGAGTATTGTTCCATGATTTCCTGTAGTTGCTTCAGGATTTCTGGTTTCTTCGAGACCAGCTTCTTGTATAGGTTGAAGTTGGACATTACATTTATGTAACCAAGGATCACCCCGTTCTCGATGTGATTGATTACATTGAGACTCTCATCCACATATCGATGATAAAATGTGTGCATAGATTCGCTAGGCCGCTGCTTGCTTTGGTACAATTCGATCAGCATTTTAGTAAATTCTTCTTTTGGAAAAAATGACTCAGTTGGGCTTTCCAAAATCTCTATAAGAATGCAACGACCCTTGGCTAACTTGTTGAACCATTCTTGACCTATTCCTCAAAGCTAACTCTTCACTAGCTTTCACGTTAGTTTTTCATTGAAATCCCTCGAATTCATCAGATAAAACATTATGTATGAACTCTCGAGCATCATTGTCCCCGTTGTACATGCAGATTCCCTCGTGTGGTTTTACATATTGGGCCATCGAGTTGCCTTGATTTTAGAACTGAAAAGGGAAGCTACGACTTGACCCGAAGGCTTAATCAATCTATCCAGCTCTCTTGTGAGGGCATCACTCGCTATGCTTCCCATCTGCGAGTCTCCATATTGACTTGTCAAGAAGGAATCATCCACACTGAGGATCTGGTATATCTGGTTCAAGGGCATGTACCCCGACTATGGTCTACACATAGCAGAACTGTGATTCTCTGATTGATAAAGGTCATACGAGGGAATCCCCGGTCGAGGCCATAGATGGGTTTGGTTTTCATAACCTAGGTGGATCCCCATTGGCCAGACTCTGGGCCAGGGATCACCTGATTTGGAATGTAAGGAGCTGAAATAGGCATCAAATACGCCAACTCTGACCCAGGCTGAGGAACATCGATTAAGGCCGATCTTGGGCCCCTATCTCCAAGTTCATTGGGTAAGATGCTTTTGGGGTGGCCTGTAACTGGAATCTCGGTTGTACCGTTAAGGGAATAGAGAGTAAGGGTGTCACTTGCTGCTGGATCATTCTTTGAAAGAGCATCAGGGGTTTACCGGATAGCCAGTAGATCGAAGGGTTTGAGCCAGCTGTGCCAGATCTTGCTGGGACAAGGGGGGTACATTATTCACAGCTTGAGTGATTCGAGCGGCACCTACAGCCACTTCTACCTGAGTCTGCCAAAGCTTTCGTTAATTGTGGCTCATCCTCTCATTGCTAATACACTTGGCTCTGTGAGGCAAGAGCTCTAGTGCCTCTTATCCAGGGTTCAACACTAACCTCCATTCGCCTGGAAGGCATAACAGCCACCGTCTGAGACCCCTCTGGCATTGTCATTGTTGGATCTGATCTGAGACTACCACCGGGGGCCTGTTCCCAGTGCTTGAAGGGATTGGGGGTTCTGACTGCGTTTCCTTGTTTTCTTCCCTTTTCCCCGATAAAGAGACTACACTTTCTCTCCGGCGTCTAAGGTTCTACCTTTAAATCATTCCCTTCTACGTAATTTTCTTACTGTAGAAGTGGACATGAATAGCGAAACAAATAGATTTGACAAACGATCCTACTGGGCGTGCCAACTTGATGCACCCCAAATTGTCACCGCCGTATGCGCAACTGCTTTGGCCAGAACCTGGTACAAAAAGCCCCTAGAGTTTGGGGGGGGGGATCTCTTACGATCAAGTCAGAAAGTGTATTTAGGTGTATAAATGAATAGTTTAGTATACAGTGTTACCTCTCTCCTTTATATAGATTGGCAGGTTGGGCAACTGTTTTGTTTTCTAGTGATGAAAGTACTAGAGATCTTCCTTGGGCTGGCCCAAAGGTTATTACCCAATGGATATTATTTAGAGGTTAATTTACCAATTAGGCTAGACACTTGGGGTGATTAGGCTAGGTACTTGGGCCCGACAGGAATTACACATTATCAGTGGACACAATTAAATCCTTACCCTACCCAACTAGTTCTA
>JAUOBV010441926.1:0-10335 GCA_032360425.1 Rubia occidens | reverse complement strand
TAAGCCCCTCACAATTTGTTTGCCAGCTCAAGCTTTACGTGCATTTGGTTTTGTTCAGAGTAAGGCAGATTACTCTCTATTTTCTTTTACTCGTGGCTCAGTTTCTATTAATGTACTTGTCTATGTGGATGATTTGGTCATTGCTGGTAGTTCTTCGCCGCTCGTCTCTAAATTGAAGAAATACATGAGCTCTTGTTTTCATATGAAGGATCTTGGTACACTTAAGTATTTCTTGGGGATAAAGATTTCTAGAAAACCCGATGGTATGTTTCTTTCACAATGAAAATATGCCCTAGATATCTTAAACACAGGTTTATCAGCTTCTAAGACGACTGATTTTCCTATGGAGCAACAACATGATCTTACGAAAGTTGAAGGCCCACTTTATGATGATCTTGAGCAGTATCGACGCCTGGTTGGTCACCTCATTTATCTTACCATTACTCATCCCGAGCTTAGCTATTCAGTTCATAGTTATTCAGTTCATACGCTTTCTCTGTTTATGAAGTCTTCTTGTGTCCCTCATTAGCAAGATGCGATTCGAGTTCTCCACTACTTGAAGAGTCATCCTGGTCAAGGTTTATTTCTCTCTTCACATGGTTCTTTGCAGTTGACTGCTTATTGTGATTATGATTGGGCTGCATGCCCTATTACACGGTGCTCTATTTCTGGGTATTTTGTGATGATCGGTGATTCTCCAGTTTCATGGAAGACTAAGAAGCAAACTACAACTTCTTGTTCTTCTGCTGAAGCAGAGTATCGTGCCATGGCTGTTACTTGTTGTGAGTTTTTGTGGCTTAAATATTTAATTCGAGAATTAGGTGTTGTGTATTTTGCTCCTATGCAACTGTTTTGTGACAGTCAATTGGCTCTTCATATTGAGGCAAATTTAGTGTTCCATGAACGTACAAAGCATATAAAGGTTGATTATCATTTCTTCTGTAATCTTGTACAATATGGTACTGTTGTTACTCATCGTATCCGCACTTTTGATCAACCTGTAGATTTGTTCACTAAAGCCTCAGACGGAATCAGGTTTATTCACTACTTGGAAAGTTGGGCATTTCTAATCCACATGCTCCAACTTGAGGATGGGTGTTAAGGAATATATATTACTTGTAATTTTAATTAGATTATATTTCCTTTTACTTTCCTGTATAGGTTTTTTGTACCTCTATATAATGTACCCTAGATCATAAACACAAACACACATTATTACCCTTATTTTTCTACAAGGTCCCATAGTTTTCCTTCAAAGCACAAGATGCAATTTTTCCTCAGGCGTTGTACCATCAGTATTGAAGAGGAACACTCCGTGAGTTCAAGAAGTTTCATGGTGTAGAGTGTTAGTTAAGAGAGCTGGTGGAACTGTGAAGCTCGATCAGATCCACAAGTGAGTATGAATCTTCTACGTTGCGAATGCCCATTAGGATTTTGAGCTCTGTTTTGGTGGAATCCATTGTACTTGAGGATTCTTCCAAGCTATCTTGAGATGAAATTTTGCAAGTTGACATGTATATGGCCTTTACAATTAGAGTTTCCTGAAGGTTGTGAACAGTGCCATTATTACCAAGATTGCGAACATCTCATCGTTCAAAACCTGTTACTCCCCTAACATAGGAAAATATGCACACTTTATTTTTTTGCCCATCCTAAGAAAATATGCACACTTTCCATTTTAAGAAAAAACTAACATAACAAAATACATACTTACCGTTAAACAATTTAAACTTTAACAACCCTCTCGCTCCGCCCATCACTTCTTCTTCTTTCTTTTTCCCAAACTTTTCTCCCTCCCTGCAGCCCAAACCCTAGCTGCTCAAATCCTCTATACCGCAACCCTCTGCGCAGCCCAAAATTATTCAACACTCCTTCAACCCTACCACAACCCTACTCAACCCTCTGAACACGATGGCAATTGTTGATTGAAGGAGTTGGCGGAGGTGGAAGACGGTAATTGGCGGAGAGGCGGAAGGTGGCATACTTCTTCACTGCAACCTGATTGAACACAACGGCGACAAACTTCTTCACTACAACTTGACCGAACACGGTTGCGGCCGAATTGAAGGAGGAGGTGGAGGCGGAAGGAGAAAGAGATGATTAGTAGAGAGGTGGGAGGCGGAGGCGGCAGGGGAAGTCGAGGTGGCGGAAGGGGGAGTCGGCAGCTGGAGTCTAGGAGTCGAAAGATGAGGAGGAGACGCTTGGTAACAGAGGGAGTTGAGGAGGCAGAGAGGATCAGATCTAGAGGAAGAAGACGACATGTGCTAGAGGTTGAAGGCAGGGGTATTTTAATTTTTTCACATCTCTAAAATTAAAAGAGAGTGTTTCCCTCTCTGTAGAATCCTCTGGGACAAAAGGAGTACATTAAAATAGTTTTATTATTAAAAAGAGTACATATCAAAATTCATCATAGGAAACTAGAAACCACCACACCCACCAACTAAAAGTATTGGAACGTCAAGTACGGGTACTTATGTCATTTTAAATATCTTAATAGATAAAAATGATGCCGTTCCTCAATCTTTTGCCATTCTTCTTATTCCCAATTCTTTGACACTGTTCCATCCACCTTGCTCTCCGTCGGTTCGATTGCCACTTTCTCCTTGCCGCTCGAATTGCCTACGAATGTTCATATATGTCGACCCCTTGTCCTCTTTTGAATAAAATTTTCATAGTTTTGGGTTGGATTGGATTGGTTCAAGGCGGGTTGGACTAGGTCACAAATGATCCAAATCATATAAGTATAAAAGTACTGAAAAAGGTCCTATAATTTATTCAAATAAATTGAAGACAGGATCTTGGGAAATACCGTATTTCTATAGGTTTATGAAAAGATGGATTTTAATTAAAATAATGAAAATGTAAAAGGTTTTAGTTGCAATAAAAAAATATTATGCAACATTCAGTAGTTATAAAGTTTATGACCTGATTTATGCAACCCATTTTTTTTCTTCCATTTCTTCTAGTTTTAAATTTAAACATTGGTGTTTCCATGGTTGATGGAAATACATTCTTTCAAGAGATGGACTCTAAATTGAATAATTTTTAAATCATACTAATATTTAAATAATAATAAATTTTAAATATATTTATATTTTATTTAAATTAATAATTTATATTTATTTAATTACAAAATTATTCAGTTAGTAAAGAAAAATACGGTTAGAAAACCTTTACTATTCCGTTTAAAAATAATAATTTTACTAAATTTATTTAATCAATATATTATTTATAATTATTTATATTTCTATATAACAAATTAATCTTTATAAATACATATATTTTCATATTAATATATTTTTTTATTTATCAATAATTTGTAAAATAAATATATTTTAATGAGTAAAGTGAATTCATGCCCCCACTTCTTTGATTAGTGTATATATATCATTGTATTTTTCAAAAGTGCACAGAGACTGTGGGGGTATGAATGCATTAAACATCAAAGTTGATTAAAAAAAATTGAGGGGCATATATGCATTAAACAAGAGACTGTGGGGGTATGAATGCACGTTGCTCTATATTTTAAATGTTGTAGTAAATACTAGAAGATTCCTTCCTGATCTTGTTGATTAAAAATGAGTAATGATACTTTCAGTGAAAATTATCAGTGAAACATCAAAGTGAATGATGTGGTACTAATGAAAAGACCAAATCACCAATCACACTAAAAAGTGTAACTAACCATGGATATAATAGTCATTTTTTAATGACACACCATTCACTTTGATGTTTCACTATGAAGTTTCACTGAAAATATTATTACTCACTAAAAATTTAGTTTTCTGGTGTTGTTTTCTAAGCCTCCTAAGACTCCGTAGGACTGTGAAACATTTTCATGTATGATGATAACCTTGTATCGCTGGGATTATAGTTTGTAAATTTATAGCTGGAAGAGTCATAGTTGGAAAGATTAACGACTTTAGTAATCATGGTAGGATAGGATGTGACCAAATGACTTGCTCCCTTACGTCCCTCTTACACTGGCTTACCACAAAAAAATTATTATTTTTTTGTGTTATTGAAATAATATAAAAATAGTTTGTGAAAAAAAAATTCATCTTTTTTATTCACATTCAATTTTTTTTACCGAAAATGAAAGTAAAACATTAATAAAGGAACATCAAATTAGCCAGATCGTAAGAAACAAATAAGGGACGGAGAGAGTAAATACAATCAAGATAGCCTGCCTAGGTAGCTCACAAGTTATATCTTGGAGCTGTTTTCATTGACAATGTGTTGAGATGAGTTGAAGGCACTTGGGATTGCTGCAACTGTCTTGAAAGGCATGATAAATAAACTTATTCCCTCCGTCTCAAAGTTAAATTGCATGGAATCTTTTTCACTCTCATAAAAAAACTTATCTAACCGTTAATATATTTATGGGATATATACCAATATAACCCTACCTACTTGACTAAATATCAATATAAACCTCCGATAATTTGTAGTGCAAAAATAACCTCAACTAGTTAATGTAAGCGTCAATATAACCCTCATACCCCATTTCCGACATTGACTTTCACTTTTTGGTGTTAACTGTATGTAAAATGTCAAAAATACCCTTAGTGTTAAAATCTGAATTTGAGTGGACAAATTTACCCTTATAGTCTGCGAAAAGATTTAGTGTCTGTGTCAGTTTTGTTAACCTCTATCTGAGATGTTGAAAAAGAGAATACAATAGTCCGCACACATCTGGTGTGATACAGGTTGAACCTCTCATCCTAATTTTATACCTGGGCAGGTTCTTTGGAAATCTTCAGAAGCAATTTTTGAAGAGAACGCTTCCTGACATAGGATGAACAGAAAAGGTGACAGTAGGCAGCCTTGGCGAAGTCCCTGTTTTGGCTGAAAAGATATTGAATTCGACCCGTTGAGCCTGATTCAGTATGGTGGTAACACATTCCATGATCCACCCTATCCACTTGCGCGGGAAGCCCATGTGTTGCATCATTCTTTCCAGAAAATTCCATGACACTCGATCATAAGCCTTACTCATGTCAATTTTCATTGATGCCATATGTTTTTCCCCTTTCTCTTATTGCGTATGCATTCGATGAGCTCATGCGCTATAAGGGAGTTTTCGACAATAGATCTACCTTGCACAAAAGCAGATTGATTCCCTGAGATAAGAAACTCCATGATTTTTTTGATCCGGTTTGCTAGAATATTTGCTATGATTTTGTAGATGACATTGCATAGACATATCAGATGCAGGTCTACTGGTTCCATTGGGCATCTCTTCTTAGGGATGAGGACCAGGGTTGTATGATTCCATTCTGACGACATGGTGGAATTAAAGAAAAATATTTTAACTGCATTTGTTACCTTATCTCCCACTTCCAACCAATAATGTTGGTAAAAACCTGGTGGTAAACCATTTGGCCCTGGGGCTTTCCATTTTCCCATTTGGAATATGGCTTCTTTTATTTCCTGCATGGTTACTGGGCTCTCCAGTTCATTGCACTGAGTTTGACTGACTCCTTTGGTTATTAGGTTGAGGATGTCCTGCATAGTTGACTGTCCAAAGGCATCTGCCAGCATAACTTAGTCCATAAGAGAAACATAGCTTATATGGTTTTATACTAGCTGTTGCAGTTTCTATTTCTCTAAGACCCTCGGTCATGCTTCATCCTTTAGTTTGGTTTTATAGTTCCCCCTCTTACGTTTCTGCGCCCAATTGTGGAAATGTTTTGTGTTTCTATCCCCTCCCTTGATCCATAATGATTTAGCTCTTTGTATCCAATAATCATCCTGCATTGTGAGGAGTTCATCTTGCTCTCTTGTCGTATTGCACATACCATCTGCGTTCTGCTTGCTTTGTTTTGCACAGAGATGTTCTTTGACACGCGTTATCCTGTATTCCAGTTTACAACATTCTGTTTGGCCCAATTGTGCAATCTTGTCGTTGTTTTAGCCTGCTTCCTATTGAAGCATGTAGTTTCATTAAAATGAGTTGTGGTGTCTGACCTTTGTGTTTGATTTTTTGTATTCTCGACTGGCCTCTAAATACATTTAACTAAGACTTGGTTTGGTCATACCTTACCCAGTAGGACTCAAATCTTTTGACTGAATTGTTATCTGTGATCATGCTCCTTAGATGGGTACTGATGGTGAGAACCCCATGGTCGGATATTATAATAGTATCGTTTATCTGGTTGTATTTCTTGAACATTGATTACCACTTTGTGTTTGTAAACGCTTGGTCTAGGCGTTCAAGTATCATATCATTCCCACCCCTTCCATTTGACCATGTGAACCACCATCCCTTGTGTCTGAGTTCACTTAGGTTTCCTCCCCTCGGTAAGCCTTTAAGATCCTTTGTATCTTGCGATTGGACTGCCCTGCCACCCAATTTCCTCTCTATATAATACTTGATTGAAGTCGCCTGCAATACGTACATGAAGGGAAGGAACCATGTAAGGTGATATGTAAGCAGTCCCACACTGCTTTCCTTGATGATCGATCAGGATGCCCGTACAGAAGGATCAATATCCATTCATCGCCTTGGGCGGTCATGATTTACAACATACAAAATTTGGACAGCTTTTTACTACCGATACTACCATATCTAATTACCAGGCTACACAGAGCCTTCCACTTGCTCCTACTGAATCTACTACTTCCCAATTAGTAAAATAACTTCTACCTAACCGCTTCCTAATTTTACATGAATCACACTTGGTTTCCATTAAAAAAACAATATTGGGGTTATAGTGCTTGATTTTTTTGTTTAAGAAATTTATTGTCAGAGGATGTGTCAGTCCTCTACAGTTCCAACTGAGTAGATTCATGTACCTCTTGGTGGTTGTTATGGGCCAACCACTGAAGTACCATTGCTTTCTCCTTCATCTCCTTACCTAGCTATTTGTATGACTGATTCAAAAACCCTGGCTGTGACTATAACCTTCTCTCCCTACTCCTCTCCAAGTGCCAGGTCAATTTCTGGAAACACAGATATCATCTTTTGAAGTTTCTTCTATTCCTTCTCCTCCATGCATCTCCTTTAGCAGAATGTAATTTCTCTCATCTCATCCTGCAATTGACTCTTTCTTTTTAATCTCAATCCGTCAGCCACTGACATGTATTCCTCCATGGCCCAAATGATTACCTTCTTCCATGTGTTAATTTGTGAAAGATTGTCGATCCCATGCTGATCCAACACCTCCAAATTGGGTGTTGATGTGGGCCAAATTGTCGCTCCCCTACTGGTGCCCACATTCTGTTTCCCCTATTTTTCAGTAATTTGCAACAATCTAACTCTTTCCATATTCCTTTTAATGAGTAATCTGGTTCCAATTGTTGATTTTGTTGGGGACAATTTAATATTACCTCTTCTTCTAATGATACGGGTAACTGATTTAAAATTTCCTTGCCATTTGATCTCTGTGTGCAAAGTCTTATTAGCAACTAGGCCATTATCTGATGATGTATTACCCATTTCCATGTGTTTTCCATTATCTTGACTTTTCCCCACATTTTGGATGCACTGATTGGCTACCTTAGTTTTCTCATTCTCGCAAAATTGGGCATTGATGATGTCTGACCTATTGGCACTATATTCCTCTCTCACTTCATCTGCTATTTGGTTAACTGTTCCTCCCACCAAACTAGGCGATCCTGCTTCAAATTCCTCATTTATTATCTTAGCATCTTCACTTTTTTTCTTTGAAATCTGCCTCAACTCCTGCTTGTATTTCACCGCCGCCATTTCCAATTTTTGGCGCGGTGGATATTGTGCCTCATGGTTGAAGCCCAGTTCCATTTGATCCACTCCATGATGGGCATTTCTCTGGTGGGCTTCCTATCCCCGCAATTTGGTTTCCTGCTATGATGATATCCCCCATCAGTATGTTAATCGGCTGTAAACCGTGATTGTGAGATCTGGTTGGACATGAACCGGTTAAACCATTGATTTCCCCTTCCTCATCCTCTTCTACAGTCCCAATCAATACGAACCATTCTCCAGTGACCCAGTTTTATCAAACCGAGAACTGACTTGTTCTTGCTGTACAGGTACGTTCACATATTCTCCACCGGTATTTGTGTTTGATTGGGTTTGTTTGGGTCGTGTGTAATTGGTCCGGGGTTCTTGGGCTTGACTTAATAAATTGATATTGGCTGAGGTGCTTGTTTTTTTGTTTGGTAATGATGGAGGCAGGATTGACTTATTTAAAATCAAGTTTTGTTTTGGGTTTAGGTTATGTGGGTTTTTAGTCATTTGATATAAAATTGGCTGAAGGGAATTTGGGTTTAAGTTATGTGGGTTATGTGGAAGGGAATTTGGGCTTTCATTTGGTTTTTGTTGGTTATTGAACCATTATGTCTGATCCAATGAGGGCTGAAAGCTGCAGAAAGTGAGGTACCTAACTCAATAGAACATTTATTAATACATGGGGCCCCTTGTGGGAGCAGTTGTTCTGCTGAACTGGCTTCAATATTAAAAGCTTCACATGTCTGCATTAAATATCTTCCATTTCCTTCATCCAATTCTATAACTTCTCATGCCAGCATTGAATTTTTGTTGCTTCATTCATTATACTCTATCAGATTTCCCATCGAAGTCTCATCCTCATTCATTTTTTTTATTTTTTTTTGCCATCATGGTTGCTTGTCTCTGCATGCCTTTCTTTCCAGGCTTGACTTGGCCTTAATCATTGCTCTCTAGACTTTGCTTTGATTGCGAGCCACTTGTTTCTCCATTCCATGTGATTTTTATGACAAGATCATCTGGCTCAGAATCTGTACTTAGGGGCTGCTGGATTGATGAGCTACTGGGGTTCATTTGTTTGAATACCTCTTTGGCATTTGCATGAGCGTAGCTTCCTCCTATCTATTTTTCTAGGTAGGTTTTGTGTCTTACACACCTTGGATTTCCCCTTTGTCATGTCAGCATATTTATCTTTATCCTTGATATTGGCTGCAGAAGCTAGACCAACATTAATAGCATTCTTGATGTTCATGATTATATTCATCTTGTCACCTAGTTCCCCAAAATTGATGGTGTGCCCCATATCGAAATTTAGGCCATCGCTTTGTTGGTCAGATTCAACCCCAAAATTATTGTCTTCCAAAAATACCCCAAAGAAAACTGTTTGAGCTTCGCCATGTTCCTTGGTTCTCCTGCCACCACTTCTACAGTAGGTAGGATATACCTTCTCCCACCGGTAATCATGTATTCTTCTGTGATAATGTCGTCATTTTCTCCTTCAACATATCTTGTTCTGACAACACTGGCGTCCTCTATATGTTGTTGCTGTTGTGGAATGATCTCCTGCATTTCTACGTCAGAATGCCAATTTGTAGTATTTTGGTTTTCTGCATAGTTATTCCATGACTTTGGCACTTCTGGTAGGTTCAACAGTCTATCTCTTGCTTCCTCTAGGCCTTGCAAGTAAATTTCATTGATCTCATTTCTTCGCACCACCTCTTCGGGGGTAAGCTCATCTGGTTCTTCATCTGGGTCCTCGTCTGATTATTCAGCTGGTTGGATTATCGCCTGCAGCCTTTCTAGGTTATACTCCTCTACCTCCCTTAGCTCCTCTGTGTGTGGGATAAATTTCCTCGACACATTTGAAACCATCTAGGATAGCGATCTTCTGAAAGGTCTTCTGAAAGGTCCCTGTATATCTCAAGTTGTATTTTTGTCTCGAGAGATACAAATCTAGCATCAATATGCTCTTCAAGAGCCTGTATATTCTGCCAGTGACAGTTGTGACCCAGCGCACTGCATCGGCGACACATCTTGTGGACTCTTTCATACCCAATGGTTATCCACACCATTCCTCTTCTTCTCAATTTTTACTAGAAACCAGAAACTAGTGATTTTTGTACCTACGTTACACTTACATAATATGCATGTTGTTGGGAGGCCGTCGATGTGCCTCTCAAAGATAGTATTTATAAGCCATGGTTGCGACTATACTACTAGAAAATAGATAGTGGCAAGTCGGGGTCGTCCACAGAGAAGAGGGATATTCCTAAGCGTTTACACATATAAGGGTTGATATAGGCCTAGATATAGCTATATACATATACATAAAAGCAATTAAAGAGGGGGGTTTTGGATTTTTTAAAACACTACGACTCATTTAAACTACTAGATTAACAAACAATTATAGATGACAATGCAAATACGATCACACTAATACAAAAGAAGGAACAAAGATGAAAATGAGTCTTGTGCGCAATTGGTTTATGTTTCTAGTTATCCTTTTATCATCGACTAATCATCCTATTTTTATGAATTAATCACATGTTGTGGAGAACTTGTCAACACCTTTCGAGTGAAGACATTTCTCACCTCTCCTCGGTTATAGTTAGAGTGGGCGATCG
>JAUOBV010441817.1:0-10335 GCA_032360425.1 Rubia occidens | reverse complement strand
CTCTTGATGGCTTTGCCCTGTAAAAACAATGTACTATCCCCAAAGCATCTATTGGTGACATGAATACACCCAATCTTCTTGCCCTTCCCTGGTGGTCGGATTTGTTGGTAGTCTCGCATTATATGTCGTGTTTTCCGATTGGCAAGAATCGACATTTAATTTCATCATGTTTAAAATTGGCCTGTGAAAAGAGTACAACATGTAAATATATATAGATAATTAACAAATACATATTATATTTAAAAAATAATAATTTCTTATTAGGTTTACCCCTTTTCCGCCAATTGAATCTAGGTCTCCTTTCCGTAATGACTTTGTTTATTTTGTTGACCTTTTGAAAAACAATAACACCGATGAATTTGATCAACTTTGATCGGAATGACTGCCGATCTTACCTCTTCTTTGGTCATCACCCTTTTAATTGCCAACAATGCATCTTGTTCGAAACACTCCTCTATAATTTTGAGGGCCGTAAAACGGTACCCCTCCCATGATTCTTCCTATGTGGGAACTCATTTGAAGCCTAAATCCATCGCTTTACATCCCTTGTACCCTATGTGATGATGTTGAAGGTTTCTGTCAATATCACTTATAAATAAAAAGTAATTAGTATATTCTATTTGGGTTACTTACATTTTTTTGTTTTGTTTTCGAGGGCTCTTCATTTGTGGATCTCCCAACTCTCGGGTTGAACATATCTGTAAGTGAGCCTTAGAAGATCTCCCTTTTTATTTGAAAAGATGTAATCTCTGGAAAGGGTGTACTTGTGTTCTCGCCAACTCTTCGAAAATATACCCATTTATTTTATTCTTAATTCTCCCATATACGGAAAATCTATTTCAAATGGTCTCTATAAGGGAGTTTAAGGAATAACATAAATAATAACTTGTTTTGAAATAAAAATATTTAATGGCTCATAGGTTTTAATTAAAGTGGAAATCTAACAATAATTTTAACTTGGCACTCCATCCACAGTGTGTCCTCATATTCTTTTGGCACTTGATGCCAATACATAGTGAATGACTACGTCTTACCAACCTTCCCCACCCAAGTAGACCATTTAGCTCATCCTTCTGATAAACATCGGCCCACATTGTTAAAAACCAACAATGTCATTTCCTTCATCGCCATTATTCTTTCCAATGTTCTAAAATGTATTTTAGCAATTCCAATATCTTCCGACCCATCCTATCATCTATATCATCACTTGTTCTTTCAGTATTTCTGGAAAGCGAATATAGTGGCTCTTCAAGGGTTCTTTTCCTTGATATGGTACTACCTAATAGCACAATTATGATGAACCACAACTCAATTGGACTCGATATGGCGATTCCTACCATATTTCCCTAATCTTAATTGGATAATCATTACACATAATGAACAAGCATTCATTATAGTTTTTTTAAAAGTAAATTATCTATGGATATGTATTATATATTTTACTAGTCACAAATACCCATGATCAATATATTATCATCACCAAAATGTAAACCCGACAAGCTCAAACATAGATTTATATTATAATGACCAACAATAAACATTACTAAAAGTGATGGAAGTGAAGAAGAGTTACCTCATGGATGGGTGGTGTGAAGAACACCAACCCCATGCAAAAAATAACTCTTCACAACCAAACCCACAAAATTTTAGTGCCATTTGTAAACGGTAGTTAATCATGAGCATACATTTATGATTACCTAGGGCATGGAGATAAGGATGAATATTTAGAAGGTGATTTAGGGGATGGGTGATGGTTTTTGTGCATTTTTTATTATGTTTTTGGGGGGAACTCGCGCCCAAAAATGGATTATTAATTACCCTTTGAAAAGTATTTAAAGTTGGTCATGTTTTCCCAGAAATTTCATATTTCAAACTTGGAAATTCATCGTAATTTTATATCAAAGAAAAAAATTGGTTTCGAATTCAGAACTAGTAATTTAGATTAAAAAATAATTGGTCAGAATCAAAAAGAAAAATCCTAAATCGGAAGCTCATCCACAGAAACCCTAGGTTAGAAGGAGAAATTTAGTCCTAACTTGTAACCGTGTCAGAATCAATCGGGAAATCTCTTCAATGGCGAGAAATCGAGGTGGTCGAACAAAAAGCCACGGAAAAGCCAACAATCAGAGTCATCAACCTTACACTGAGATTGGGACAAAACAAAGTTCTTCAACCAAGAAGCCGAGAGAAGGTATGTTGGTTTCCTTTGAATGCATAAATAAAAAATCCTAAGGTAGTTTGTAGTGAGGATGTTGAGGAACTGTCATTCGACTACATACTCCGTTACTTTAAGAATCAACACATGCAATAGTTACTGACTTTAGACGATTGTGTTCATTTTGATGAAGTAGTTCAATTTAATGCTTATCTTGGAAAAGACATTGCGAATAAGGATGTAACTAAGGTCAATGGAGTGACTTTCACTTTAACAAAATATACTATAAATGTCGTATTATATTTCCTGTATACTGACCCAACTAAGCTATATCCTGATACCCAGGATGACCCGCTAAAATTTTTCTGCCAACAACAATGACCTGGAGTCAGTGAGGCCACTTCACTTTGTCCGATTTCCATGGTTGATAAAAATTCCATAGTGTAGGTGGTGGGGTGATGCAAGTCAAGAAGAACGATGTAAGGGAATTAACGGTTGAACAAATATTAGTTTACGAGTGGATTTTCTTGAACGTTCTACCGTCGAGCGGCCACGCTTGCGAGCCCACTATTGGAAATAATTGTGTTTTTCTACTATATGATGGAGGGGATCCCGATTAAGCCCAAATTCACCATAGTGAACTACATGTTAAAGGAAGCGATGGGTAAACAAAAAGATCTCCCCAGTGGAGGTTAATCACAGCATTGCTTTGACAGTTTGGGGTTCAGTCGCTTGATAGGCCATTACATTGGAAGTCCGTCATGCTAATTATGTTGCTTCCATAGGCTTGCAATTGGATTTCAGCGATGATGATACAATCCCAAATTTCTTACCCCAATACTCCTAGGATGATGAAGATGAAGAGGCCGGTGAAGATGGAAATGATTCTGAGGTGAAAATGATGTTCGAAACTAGAATTCGTTGTTGAGTCACGGAGGAAATTTTTTTAATATTAATTTGTGGTCTAGTTTTACAATCGATAGTTTGGAAGAATTATGTTTTATGTTCTTTTGAAATTTATAATCTAAAATTGGATAATTTTAATTGTTGAAAATTGTGTTTTTGATCACTGTAGGCTTTCTATTTTTGTATGATTGTTATTTCCATAGCTTGGTGAATAGTTATTTTTGCAACACATATGACATAAACAAGCATAGCCTAAGCTTTTGACAATAGGGGTGGACGGAGTTCTGAGTTCGGAACAGGTTCATCACTTTGTATTCATAAAGCCCGATCAGTTCCAAATCCGGAACGCCCTCCCATCTATAAAACAAATGGTTGTGCACATAAGTCCCAAAATAATAGCTTGAATCCGGAGAAAGATATATAATTTTATCCAGTTTTTTAAGTAGTCCTGAATGAGTTACGAGATCCGAATAACTGTTCAGAATGAAGGATACAAATCAAGAATTAACATTCCACTCTGGGTTTCTCACAAATTTTTTGTGTCAATTCTTTTATATCTCGCCTTCAGTTTAGAGTAACAGCCTTGTCATCCATGACTTTTGTGGCAAATATGAAACCATTAATTTTCTAACCATCGTATGATAGAACTGTGCCTGGGGGTCTACGCGCTAACCATTTCACTGTACTCGGAAGTTTACCAGTCTCAATGTGACTTCTCAACCATGAAGAGAAAGTACTAGTGTGTTTTTACAAAACACGTGCTTCATTAAACATCGGATGCTTCATTCATATCATGTCTATGTGGATCTTGATATAGGGTGAAACATCCTCATGATTACGGAGTATATAGAGATGTGCAACGCATAAATCTTCTGCCGTAGGGTTTAGAAGTTTAACTTGCCTGCCCTCTGCCCCACTTAATCGGCCATCGTGCCTTGATTTGTGAACACCCACAAGTTCTGATGCTTCAAATAATCACTAACAAACTCAATTGCCTCCTCTGCCACATAACGTTGTACAATACTAGCATCAGGCTTGTCTCGGTTTTAAACAAAATTTCAAGATTTTCATCATGTACCTCTCAAATGGGTACATCCACCGCAAGAATACAGGACCGCACAACTTGATCTCCCGTACCAAATGAACTACCAGATGCACCATAATGTCAAAAAATAGGGGAAGAACATCTCCATCCGATAAAAACTTCAACAATCATCTGTTGCAACCAGTTTAACCTTGTAACACTAATGCTCTTAGAACATATAGAGTAGAAGAACAAAAAAAATTGCAATGCGAAATCTAACATGAGATGGCAATGTAGACCTAATGGCAATTTAGACCTAATGGCAATGGAATTTAATTCCTGCATGAGGTTGTGGCAGTCATGTGATTTCAATCCAACCAATTTCAACTCTGTTAGGGAGCCACATGGACCGATGCTGGATGAATATGCCCCCATGACCTTGACACTACTCAACATCTCACAATACGATTTCTTCTTTGACTGATTCATAAAATAACATGCAGGAGGGATGTAATAATCATCACCACTTAACGGATCCCAAATTTTTCTTAATCTAAATTTTGACATGGTCAAGGCGAGCCTTCATTCCATCCTTTGTTTTACCAGGTGTATTCAACAGTGTCCCTGCCAAAGAACTGTACACGTTCTTCTCAATGTGCATGACATCAAGACAATGACTAATGTCCAAATGTTTCCATTATGGGAGCCTAAAGAAATAGAACATTTATTCCAACTACCTTCAACTGAAGCTTTTTCCTTTCCCTTTCCAAAGTCATTTGGAAATTCCCTAACTTTTTCATACACCTAAATATGCAATAATGCTAGCGGATGACCTCTTTTCTCAATATCCCTATTGAACTACTTCTTCACCGGATGCCAAGTGTGTCGCTCAGAGATAAAACACACGTGTCCCTAATAAAGAGTCTTGCAACCATGTTTCAATTGAGAAAACGATGTCTCACTCTCACCAATGGGGCATGTGAAGTGGCCTTTAACTGAGCACCCAAAAGAATTACCATACGTGTGGAATTTATTTATGGTACAAAGCATGAGTTCTTTAACGTGAAAATTTCGTGTTTGCTACTATCGAATGTGTAGATGCCATGTTTGAGAAAAGTACACATCTATGTCATTGCTTGGCTGCTTTGCCCTGAAATCATCATAGATAACAACACAAACTTCCATTTCTATGTTAGCTGCGTTGGAACAATGTAGATGACTAGCATAACATGAAATGAACTATTTGCACTGCTCATATTACCAAAAGGATTCATCTCTTCTGTTAAAAGACCTAATCTGAAATGTCGTGGCTCATAACTAAACTCAGGGTAAAAAGCATCCAATTTCTTCCACTACTCACCACCCGACATATGTCTAATAACTTCATCTACCGGTTGAACTCTTTCAAAACACCAATGCAACAATTTCGCATCTTCCTTAGAAGAAAAAAACTTCTTTAATCAAGGATTGATGGAGAGGTACCATAGAATATTAGCCGAAGTATTTTTTATATAAAAAATTCACTACATCCTCTGCACCAACCTCAATTCCACCACTCTTCATCCTATACCGAGACTCACCACATACACGGCATCAATCCAAGTCTTCATCATCATTCCTCCTATACAACATACAATCATTCAAACATGCATGAATCTTTTTAAATTCTAATCTCATCGGACAAAGAATATTTTTTGCGGCATATGATTAGTCAGGCATTAGATTACCTTCGAGCAGCAATTCCCTTATCAAATGAAAGTTTCCATCATGCATTTATCAGTACTCCCATATTTTTCCTTCAATTCATTAATTGCAAAGTAGCACTAAAAACAAAATGTTTAGATCCCTCACACAATGCCTCATTTTTGTCATTATGAAGTGCTTCTAGGACCTCAGGTTCACCTTGGAATTATCGAGCAAAATTCTCCACTATTTCATATAATTCATCCCAGGCATCATAAACTTTTTTTGTATGAACGTCATGGTTACCCTTGTCAACCTCGTCGTGCCATATCAAAAGAGTATAGCTCTTTTGAAAACCTCTCATTATAAGATGTACATGCATATCCTTCCTACCCAAATATATGTCATTTATACAATCCTTACATTCGCAACGTGCTCGTACAACTCTATTTATTAGGCATGTTCAAATGAAATAGCAACAAATGATTCAATCAAAGGGAGGTATTCCAGAGAACTTCTATGATTTCTACCTAATTATAAGTAGAGATCTTAAAAATTCTCCGGAATACCTCCATTTGATTGAATTCTTTGTTGCAATTTCATTTGAACATGCCTAATAAATGAAGTCGTACGAGAACTTTTCCCATATAATTTCAATCTGATACATAACAAACCACCTACAATGAATTATCATTTTCAACTTATCATCAAAACACAAGAGATCATCACATAATTCAAGTTCAACTATTTGTACTCTATCATCAAAATAAATTTCATTAATTACCAACAAATAAACTATACACCACACATTACAAATAAATCAAAATTTTATTTATTAAAGCAATGAGCATAAAAAAAAACTTACGTATGGTCTTCGAGAAGTCCAATTGTTCATCATATTCTAACCTAAAGCTTTTGATTTTTGGAAAACTAATAAATAAGAACATTAGGTATGTTGTATTTATTTTGACCATTTTTTAGGGTTTTGAATTCAGAACTCATACTTATGAACAAACCACTTGATATATCTCAGTTCCGATTGAGGAACAGTCTCTGAAAGGAGACCTGATAGAGGGACATGGGTCAAATTTATATTCCTCTGGTGGAATAGTGACCGGCTCCATGTTTTGACCTAGCCCACTCTCTTATGTGCTCCAAACCACGCTAGGACCCATGTTCCGAATTTAGGACTGTACAACCACAAAGGCAGTTTGATAGAACCTCATTTGAACAGGCAAAAATAAATGCGGGTCAATGAATAACCATCTTTGTCATTTGTTAATCAATGGCGGTTTCTTAAAATTGCCTTCCATCACATCATAACCGTATTTAATTCCGTGAAAGACCCAATTTACTGGTATTTTGATTGGTGCCAATATGTGTACTATCGATATCATTCATAGAGATAGCACATGTATTAGGCACCTTTAAGAAATGATAGAATATACTGGTGCCATGAAGGTCCATACCAGTGCCTATGAGAAATGTTCCAATTACTTGTGGCTGCTTTCGTTTGGCCTGGGATGGAAATTTTTAAGCCCTAATTCCCTTTGGCCGCAAATAACCTTATTTGGTATGGCAGCGCTATATGGACTGGTGCCCATTTGAATTTTACTAAAATTTAAATTATCCACCCAATTATTGACCAAATTTTAAAATTAGTCGGAACCAGTAAAATCAAGTGAACTACCGGTGCTTGGTTATTTTTCCATCTTTTGTATATTTTGATTCATTACCAATAGACAGATCAAAGTTTTTTCAATCCGAGTAGTAATTCAATTGGATAGAGACATAGTCAATTAAACAACAATAAATGCGGTTTAGAAAGATTGGGTGGAAAGGATAAATGGAAGGGTGTGTAACTTACTTCTGTATAATTACACTATTTCTCAAAACTATACTACGCCTTCTTTGTTGCATCCAAATAACTTGAGTGGGAGATTCACATGGCTCACGACTGAAGATTTACTGGAAGTTCCTTTTTGACATTGCTCTATCCCGAGCCGCGAGGGAATTCGTGGGTCGGGACAAAGGTATATCTGGATTCTAAAATTTTCCTAAATCTTGTCGCGACCCATCGGGTTTCCCACAGCTCACGATAGGGATTTATTGGAAGATGAAAATATTTCCTTGTTTATGGCTACTCATGAAGATCGCGTGATGCAGGCGGAAGCGTTGAGAACAGATATGATCCCGATTGTTGATTCGTGCACGAATACCCAATCGAAAATCCTTCCAATACTGTTGATTCAAGACACTTGAATACCAGATTTGGGCATCAAATTCAAGCTCTTCAAGAACAAGAAATTGGAGATAAAAATATCAATTTTATTTCATCAAAAACTTCCTTTCAAGTCCAACATACAAGACCTTTAAATAGAAAACCAAGCACAGCCGATCCGCAAATGGATGAAACCGATCCGCAAATGGATGAACATAGATCCCATGCAAATGGGAAACAAATCCCATGCAACTAGCGTGAAATCATGCTAAAGAAAATCATGCAACAAATCCCATGCAAAAAGGAAACAAATTACATGCGCAACCAACTTTCAAATCTTCATGCAAATCTTCAAACAAGGCATTCACATTCACGTTGCCTTCAATCAAATATCTGCCTTCCATATTTGCCTTCCATGCAAATACAACTATTGTTTCCATGCAAGCTACTTTCCATTCATGCGAACATTCCATGCTGCAGGAACTCTCCATGCTGCTTCGTTTCGTCACTCCATGCTGCTTCGTCTTCGTCAGTCCGCATCACTCAGGCGTTCCTTAAGGCCTGGACTTGGGCGTGGTCCGCACAGCCGACGACAATGTATGTTCCGAAGGGGTGGTTCTTGATAATTTGTGTTGACAATGTCTACATATTTCTCCTCGTTCCTGATAATTTGTGTCGTGTCCGCAAGAGTCCCGGACGCACTGACCGTGCGTCCGCCAAGAAGCCCGGACGCACAAACCTTGCGTCCGCCAACGATCCCGGACGCACAAACCGTGCGTCCGCAGGAGTTACGGGACGCAGCTTCCGTGCGTCCGCCGGAGTTACGGGACGCAGCTTCCGTGCGTCCGCCTGTTTTGCGGGACGCACATTCCGTGCGTCCGCCGGTGTTACGGGATACACATTGTCCGCCGCGCTACCGTATTCGTATCAACTGTGATGTTAATTGTCCCAGGGTTTAGTTGTATACCCTCCAGCAGCTCTTGCCTCCTTCTCAATTAATTTTAATATTAGATTTCAGGGGGGAAAACAGAAAATGGAGCAGCGTAGTCTCCTTCGCCGCTGGTCGAAGATGAACGGAAAAACAGGGATGTAAAAATGGAGATAAACCGGAGGGTGTAGAGAGGAGACAGCTGGAAGAGAAAAAGGAAGAAGAGAGTCCATTTTCTGAATCCAAAGTCAAGGGACCCGTGAGTAATTTCCAAAAGCTTTAGGGACCAAATAATAAAACAGTAATAAGGGGTAACTTAGACATTTAAGATTCAAAATGGGACTGCAAGGAGTAAAACAGGGACTGCAAGGAGCAACCCTCAAACTCAAACGAAGAAAACAGAGAAGCGGCGGGGAAGGAAAAAGGAAGAGAAAAAATAGGGTCTGGGGGTATTAAAGACCTTTCATTTTATTTTTCAGAGGGCTAAAATAGTCTTTTCACTGAATTCCAGCCTAAATATGACGGAATGGGTAAAATTGCACTTACATCAACTATCTAGGGTTATATTTGCACTTTTAATTATCAAAAAGTTGTATTTACGTTCATGTGAATTAGGTAGGGTTATATATGCACTTTTCTTAATAAAAATAACAAAAGATTGAATAAACATCGACTACAACTAACAAAACATCAACTAAAAATGATAAAATTCATAAACTGAAAATTATAAAAACATCAACAAAGCTTAAATTATCAATTTTTTTATTTTTTATTACAAACATCAACCTATATCACCCAAAAGATACAAACGTCAACTCCTATCACCTAAACATCAGCCGGGAAATAAAAAACATCAACATGAGAGGTAAAAAACTACAAACATCAACCCATATCACACAAAAAAACTACAAAACATCAACTCATATCAACTAAACCTCACCCGAAAAATGAAAAATATCAACATGAGAGAAAAAAGCTAAAAACATCAACAAAAAAGCTACAATACCTCAAAAATATAAATTCTTCACTTTGAAAATCATAGAACATCAACAATTTTTTTATTTAAAAAAACTACAAATATTAACGTATATCACCCAAAAGCTACAAACATCAACTCCTAACACCAAAATCTTATCCGGAAAATGAAAAATATCAACATGAGAAAAAAACACTACGTACAAACATCAACTCTTATCACCTCAGCCGAAAAATGAAAAATATCAACATGAGAAAATAATAATAAAAATTACAAATATCATTCTATATCACCCAAAAAATACAAAACATCGACTCCTATCAAATAAATCTCATGCCAATTATGAAAAAGATCAACATGAGATGGGAAAAACTACAAATATCAACTCATATCACTTAAACCTCACCAAAAAAGAGAGAAAAACATCAACTGAGAAAAAAAC
>JAUOBV010441816.1:0-17635 GCA_032360425.1 Rubia occidens | reverse complement strand
TGTTGTTTTTACTTTCATAATTTAGGAAACCAACCGACCCCCCCCTTTTACTTGCTTTTATATCTATGTATATATATATATATATATCAAGGCTTATATTAACCCTTGTATGTGTAAAAGCTTGGGAATAACACTCTTCTATGTGGACGACCTCGACTTGCCACTTCCTACTTAATTGTAGTTAGCAAGGAAAAAAGGCTTATAACTTACATCTTTGAGAGGTACGACAATGACCTCCCACTTACCCAGACATATTCAAATTAAAATTTTTGTCCCAATGAGTGAAGAATGTCTTTATCAAAAGAACAACAATCTATTGGGAATCCAAGTAACTCTTGTTAAAGAATCAAGAACATGCTAGAAGTGACTGATTGCTAGTTGGGAAATATTAAATTTTGGGCTTTGTTTGTATTATTTTCCAACCACATAATTTATTGAAAAATATTGTACTTAAGCAAAATAATGCAAGGAAATCTAACCACGAAAGAATATTGGTAATATCTTGAACTAACTATGAGAGAGATTGGTGTGCGAGATGAAATGAATTTGTGAAGAACTTATTATAAAATGACCAATGGAGAATATTTAAATACTAATTAAGATTCAACATAATGTATAAATGAGTTACTTATTTTTGAAACCAGGGTTGGTTGAGAGAACCTTACGGCCAAAAAAACCCTATCCAACAGCTTTAAAAATAGAAGGTCTGGATTTAACGCGGGATCGTCTAACTTCACCGAGGAAGAGGTATAATAATGGGAGGCCACGGTCCTACCCATATGTAATCAAGTCTAACTTTTTGTCCTAATGACGCAAGAAAATTAAACCTCGGATGAATATATGCAATATCACTAACTAACCATGAGAAGGGTTGGTGTGCGAGAGGATGATGTACTTGTTAGGAACCTATTTATAAAAGCACTAATGAAGAATATCTAAATACAAACCAATCTCCAACTTAATGTAGAAATGAGTAACTTTTTTTTATCGGAAATGAGCTTTATTAATCAAAACATCACCTAGTCCAATAGTTTAGGTCATCACTCCTTGCCCATTACATTTCAGAGTTTGCTAAACCAACAGATTTACAATCTAGTTTCACATTTACATATTCCCCTTCAAATTGCATTCAGCCTTGATCCTTTGAAGTAGTGAATCCATGTCTTGGTTCTTACCCTGGAGTATCTATGATTTCTCTCAATCCATACATGATAAAGGGCAGTGGAGTAGGTCTGCAGTTTGCTCCATTTCCTTCTCAGCATTAACTGGTTCAACTTCCTTTTCAGTTCCCTCAGGTTTCCAACTACACCCAGCTGCAGCTGCTAGATCATGGCAGTGGTGAAGGTGCTTTTGATGAATAGGTGAACTATTTTTTCCTCCTTCAGGTGACGGAAATAGCATAAATCTCCTCTGGGTATGACTTTGAACCTTACCAGCCTATCCACAGTGGCTAATCTACCCTTGAAAAGAATCAATAGGAAGTATCTCTGTCTGGGTTGTATCCGGGGATGCCACAACAATATTGCCATGAAATCTTTCTGTGTTCCACTTTTCTGAAGGTTGTAAGCTCTTATGATGTTGAATCCTCCATTTCCTTCCACACATTCATCAATTTGATCAGCCAGCTGTACTTTCAGTTTCATGATTGTCTTCCAGCCCCAGCTATGTGATTCTGAACTTCTATATTACTTGAAAGATTTACCCTTGATGAGGTAGGCATGCACCCATTGCACCCAAAGTATGCCCCTCTTGGAACAGACATCCCAGATTAGTCTACACAGAGAGGTTTTGTTCCAGGTGGATGGATCTCTCAGTCCCCAGTCCCCTACTGATTTTGACCTGCACATTGTATCCCAAGATACTGCAGTAAATCCTCTTTCTCCCTATTCTCTCCCCCAAATAAAGTTCTTACACATTTCAACTATGTCTTTGTGAATACTTTCAGGGAGTTTAAAAACACTAGTCCAATAGCCTGTGATGCTAAGGAGGATAGTGTTAACCAGTTGAACCCTACCAGCATAAGACAGATTTCTAGAATCCCATCTTTTAAGTCTTCCAGTGATTCTTTCCAGCAGAATGTTGCAAGTTGCTGCCTTCCATTGTATAGAGTTCAATGGCAGGCCTAGGTAGTGCAGTGGGAACTCTCCTCTTGCTATCTTCAAGACATCCAATAACAGGTCTTTGTCTTCCACATTCATTCTGGAGAAGAAAATATGAGATTTCCCCTCATTGACTCCAGTGGTTTTCTGGAAATCCTCCAAGACATTTTTTACCCCCTGTAGTGATTTAGTATTGGTAGCAATAAAAAAAGTAGGTATCAGCAAATAGTAGGCTGTGCACCCCCACTTTTTGGCATCTCTGATGGAATTCAATGTTTTTTTCTCTGAACTGTTGGTTTAGCATCTTTGTCAACTACTCCATGCTGAGGACAAACAGCAGTGGGGAGAGGGGATCCCCTTTTTTTACCCCCCTTTTCCCATCAAAAGGTGGAGACATGGTACCATTAATTGAGAGGCTGAAGGATGAGGTGGTGACACTACTTCTAATCCAATCAAGGAATATACCAGGCAATTTCAGCTGTTCTAGCCATTTGAAAAGAAGTCCTACTTAAGGCTATCAAATGCTTTTGATATGTCCACTTTAATGAGGCAGCTTGGCTTCAAGTCTCCATGGTTGTACTTGTGGATTAGCTCTTGGGTTAGCAGTATGTTGTGTACTATATTTCTACCTTTCATAAATCCAGACTGGTTACTTGAAACCAATGTAGGCATTACCAACCCCAATCTAGTGTACAGTATCTTTGTCACCATCTTGTAAATGATTGAACAACAGTAGATAGGCCCATAGTCAGCAGGGCTCTATGGCTGTGGTTTTTTGGGGATCAGGCTGATCACTGCTTTGCTGAAGTGTGTAGGGGGTTTTCACCTTTGAAGAAACTCTGGACAGCTTGAGTTACTACCTTTCCAATGATGCTCCAAGATTGCTTGAAGAAGTTGCTGGAGAAACCATCATGGCCTGGGCTTTTACTGGATTTAATACTTTTCAGATCTTGGAAAACCTCTTGGACAAAAACTAGCTTGATCAGTTTGGCCTGCTGTTGTACTGATAAAATTGTTTCTCCCTTAACTAAGTCCTTATTGATCTCCAATTCAGGGGTAGTTTCCTGGCCCATGAGACTTCTGAAAAAATTGATCAGATGCTCCTGGATCAGCTCCCTACCCTGGACCAGTTTATCTCCAATTGTCAAGGTAACAATATGGTTAGAATAAGTTCTGTTCTTCAACATAGCATAGAATAAGGTTGTTGGCCTATCTCCCTTTTTTCACCACCTCACCTTTGCCCTTTGTTTCAGAAATCTATACTCAGCCTCTGCCATTTGAATTTCCACCCTCCTACTGTCTGTCTTTTTTTTTGCCATGATCTAGGGTCCTTTGCCAGCTCCTATTGGTCTATCATCCACATCTCTTTTGTACTTGCAGCCCTCTTCTCAATATTTGAGAATTCATCCTTGTTCAATTTCCTGAGGGGGGTTTCCAGCACGTGCAGTCTCTGAAACAATTGTTATGTAATTAAATCCAACTTTCTATCCTAGTGATGCAATGAAATCGAACCTCGGATGAATATATGCAATATCTCTAACTAACAATGAGAAGGCTTGGTGTGCAAGAGGACGGTGCATTTATTAGGAACCTATTTAAAAAAGTACCAATGTAGAATCTTTGAATAAAAATTAAATTCTAACCTAATCTAGCTACGAGTAACTTCTTGATGAAACAAAGGTTGGTTGAAATAACCTTAAGCCAAAAAACCCTATCATACAACTTTAACAATCAAAGGCTATGCTTAGACTTGGGGTCTTCTAACTTTTCCGAGGAAATGGCACAGTAATGGGCATTTGTGGTCTTACCCAGACGTATTTAATTTCAACCTTTTGTCCTGATGAATGTAGAATGGATGCATCAAATGAACAACAATCCATCGGGTATCCAAGTAACTCTAGTTAACGAATTAAGAACATGCTAGAATCACTGATAGCTCATTGGGAAAAATTAAATGCCGGGCTTTCTTTGTATTATTTTCCAACCACGTACTTTTTGGAAAATATCACGTAATTAAGCAATATGAAGCAAGGAAATCTAACCACTAGTGAATATGGGCAATATTTCAAACTAACCTTGAGAAGGGTTGGTGTGCGAGAGAAAGATGCATTGTGAAGAACCCATTTATTGATTGACCAATGGGGAATTTTTAAATACCAGTTAAGCTTCAACCAAAATTATCAATGAGCTGCTTATTTTTGAAACAAAGGTTGGTTGAAATAACCCTACGGCCAAAAAACACCCTATCCTACAGCTTTAAAAATCAAAGGTCTAGGTTTAACTCGAGATTTTCAAACTTTGCCAATGAAGAGATATAATAATTGATGGCTGCGGTCCTACCTCTATGTTATCAAATCCAACCTTTTGTCCTAGTGATGCAAGGAAATCAAACCTAGGATGAAGATATGCAATATGTGAAACTAACCATGAGAAGGGTTTGTGTGCGAGGGGATGATACATTTGTGAGGAACCTATTTATAAAAGCACTAATGGAGAATTTCTGAATACAAATTAATCTCTAACCTAACATAGAAATGAGTAATTTATTGATGAAACCAAGGTTGGTTGAAAGAACCTTAAGGCCAAAAAACACCCCATCATACAACTTTAACAATCTAATGCTTGTGTTTAACTCGGGATCATCTAACATTGCCAAATAAATGGCACAGTGATAGGTTGTTGTGGTTTTACCCAGACGTATTCAAATTCAACTTTTTGTCCTGATGAATGAAGAATGGCTCTATCAAATGAACAACAATCTATCGAGAAACCAAGTAACTCCAGTTAAAGAATCAAGATTATGCTAGAAGTGACTGATTGCTACTTGGGAGAGAATGAATGTTGTTCTTTGTGGGTATCATTTTCCAACCACGAAATATTTGGAAAAACTATCTTACTTACGCAATATGATGCAAGGAAATTAACCACAAATGAATATTGGCAATATCTCGAACTAACCTTGAAAATGAGGATGCATTGGTGAAAAAATTATTTATCAAATGACCTATGGAGAGTGTTTAAATACAAATTAAGCTTTAACATAATGTATCAATGAGTTACTTATTTTTTAAACAAGGGTTTGTTGGAAGAACCTTACGGCCGAAAAACACCCTATCCTGCAGCTTTAAAAATTAATGGTTTGGGTTTAACTCAGGATCTTCTAACTTCGCCGAGGAAGAGGTATCATAATGAGAGGATGTGGTCCTACCCATATGTAATCAAATCAAACTTCATATCCTAGTAATGCAATGAAATCGAACCTCCGATGAATATATGCAATATCTCTAACTAACAATGAGAAGGCTTGGTCTGCAAGAGAATGGTGCATTGATTAGGAACCTATTTATAAAAGCACTAATGGAGAATCTCTGAATACAAATTAAATTCTAACTTAATGTAGCAACGAGTAACTTCTTGATGAAATGAAGGTTAGTTGAAAGAACCTAAAAGCCAAAAAACCCTATCATACAACTTTAACAATCAAAGGCTTTGGTTAAACTCGGATCTTCTAACTTTTCCGAGGAAATGACACATTGATGGGTAGTTGTGTGATCTTATCCAGATGTATTTAAATTCAACTTTTGTCCTGATGAATGTAGAATGGCTGCATTAAACGAACAACAATCTATCTGGAATCCAAGTAACTCTAATTAACAAAGAAGAACATGCTAGAATCGAATAATTGCTACATGGGAAAGATTGAATGTCGGGCTTTCTTTGTATTATTTTCCAACCATGTACTTTGAACATGGGATGAATATATGCAATATCTGAAACTAACCATGAGAAGGGTTTATAAAAGCACTAATGGGGAATCTCTGAATACAAATTAAATTCTAACCTGATGTAGCAACGAGTAACTTCTTGATGTAACAAAGGTTGGTTGAAATAACCTTAAAACAAAAATAAAATAAAATCCTACCATACAACTTTAACAATCAAAGGCTTTGGTTAGACTAAGGATTTTCTAACTTTGCCGAGGAAATGGCAGAGTGATGGGCAGTTGTGGTCTTACTCAGACGTACTTAAATTATACCTTTTGTCTTGAAGAATGTAGAATGGTTGTATCAAATGCACAATAATTTATCGGGAATCCAAGTAACTCTAGTTAACGAATTAAGAACATGCTAGAATTGACTGATTGCTACTTGGGAAATTTGAATGCCGGGCTTTCTTTGTATTATTTTCCAACCACGTACTTTATGGAAAACATCTAATAATTAAGTAATACGAATTAAGGAAATCAAACCACGAATGAATGTTGCCAATATCTCGAACTAACCTTGAGAAGGGTTGGTGTGCGATCGGAAGATACATTTGTGAAGCGAGGAAATGGCACAGTGATGGGAATTTGTGGTCTTACCCAGACATATTTAAATTAAACCTTTTGTCCTAATGAATGTAGAATGGCTGTATCAAATGAACAACATTCCATCGGGAATCCAAGTAACTCTAGTTAACAAATTAAGAACATACTAGAATCAACTGATTGCTACTTGGGAAAAATTGAATGCCGGGCTTTCTATGTATTATTTTGCAACCACGTACTTTATGGAAAACATCTCGTAATTAAGCAATATGAAGCAAGGAAATCTAACCACGAATGAATATTGATAATATCTTGAACTAACCTTGAGAAGGGTTGGTGTGCGATAGGAAGATTCGTTTGTGAAGAACCTGTTTATTGATTGACCAATGGGGAATTTTTAAATACCAATTAAGCATCAACCAAATGTATCAATGAGTTGTTTATTTTTGAGACCAAGGTTGGTTAAAATAAACTTACGGCCAAAAAACACCATATCCTATAGCTTTCAAAATCAAAGGTCTGGGTTAACTTGGGATCTTGAAACTTTGCCATTGAAGAGGTATAATATTAGGCGGATGCAGTTCTACATATATGTAATCGAATCCAAAATTTTGTCCTAGTGATGCAAGGAAATCGAACCTTGGATGAATATATGCAATATCTTAAACTAACCATGAGAAAGCTTTGTGTGCGAGAGGAACCTATTTATAAAACCACTAATGGAAAATCTCTGAATAAAATTTAATCTCTAAACTGACATAGAAATGAGTAGTTTATTAATGAAACCAAGGTTGGTTGAAAGAACCTTAAGGCCAAAAAACACCCCATTATACAACTTTAACAATCTAAGGCTTGTGTTTGACTCGTAATCTTCTAACTTTTCCAAATAAATGGCTCCATGATGGGAAGTTGTGGTTTTACTCAGATGTATTCATATTAAAAAATTTGTCCTGATGAATGAAGAATGGCTCTATCAAATGAACAACAACCTATCGCGAATCCTTGTAACTCTAGTTAAAGAATAAAAAACATTCTAGAAGAGACTGATTGCTACTAGGGAAAGAGTGAATGCCGTTTTTTGTGTGTATCATTTTCCAACCACGTACTTTATGGAAAAAATATCTTACTTTCGCAATATGACGCAAGGAAATCTAACTAAAAATGAATATTGGAAATATCTTGAACTAACCTTGAAAAGGGTAGATGTGCGAGAGGAGGATGTATTTGTGATGAACCTATTTATCGAATGACCAATGGAGAATTTTTAAATACCAATTAATCTTCAACATAATGTATGAATGAGTTATTTTTTTTAAAGGGTTGGTTGAAAAAAGCTTACGGCCAAAAAACACCCTATCCTACAGCTTTAAAATTTAATGGTGTAGGTTTAACTCGGGATCTTCTAACTTTGCAGAGGAAGAGGTATCATAATGAGTAGTTGCGGTCCTACCCATATGTAATCAAATTCCACTTTCTATCCTTGTGATGCAATAAAATCGAACCTCGGATGAATATATGCAATATCTCTAAATAACAATGAGAAGGCATGGTGTGCAACAGGATGGTGCATTTGTTAGGAACCTATTTATAAAAGCACTAATGGAGAATCTCTGAATATATATTAATCTCTAAACTAACATAGAAATGATTAATTTATTGATGAAACCAAGTTGGTTGAAAGAACATTAAGGCTAAAAAGCACTCCATCATACAACTTTAACAATGTAAGGCTTGTGTTTGACTCAAAATCTTCTAACTTTGCCAAATAAATGGCACAGTGATGGGCAATTGTGGTTTTACCCAGACGTATTCAAATTCAACTTTTGTCCTGATAAATGAAGAATGGCTCTATCAAATGAACAAAAATCTATCGCGAATCCAAGTAACTCTAGTTAAAGAACCAAGAACATGCTAGAAGTGACAGATGGCTATATGGGAAAGATTGAATGCCAGTCTTTGTATGTATCATTTTCCAACAACTTACTCAATGGAAAAAATATGTTACTTAAGCAATATGATGCAAGGAAATATAAACACAAATGAATATTGGCAATATCTCGAACTAACCTTGAAAATGGTAGGTGTGCGATAAGAGGGTTCATATGTGAAGTACCTATTTATCAAATGACGAGTGGAGAATGTTTAAATTACTTATTTTTCAAACAAGGGTTGGTTTAAATAACCTTACGACTAAAAATTAATGGCCTGGGTTTAACTCAGGATGTTCTAACTTCACCGAGGAAGAGGTATCATAATGAGCGGCTGCGGTCCTACCCACATTTAATCACATCCAACTTTATATCCTAGTGATGCAATGAAATCGAACCTCGGATGAATATATGCAATATCTCTAACTAACAATGACAAAGCTTGGTGTGCAAGAGGATGGTGCATTTGTTAGGAACCTATTTGTAAAAGCACCAATGGAGAATCTTTGAATGCAAATTAAATTCTAACCTAATGTAGCAACGAGTAACTTCTTGATGAAACAAAGGTTGGTTGAAAGAACCTTAAGCTAAAAAAATCCTATCATACAACCTTACCAATCAAAGGCTTTGGTTAGACTCGGGATCTTCTAACTTTTTCGAGGAAATGGCACAGTGATGGGCATTTGTGGTCTTACCCGGACGTATTTATTTTCAACCTTTTGTACTGATGAATGTAGAATGGTTGTTTCAAATGAACAACAATCCATAGGGAATCCTAGTAACTCTAGTTAACTAATTAAAAACATTCTAGAATCACTGATTGCTACCTGGGAAAAATTAAATGCCGAGCTTTCTTTGTATTATTTTCCAACCACATACTTTATCGAAAACATCTCGTAATTAAGAAATATGAAGCAAGGAAATCTAACCACGAATGAATATTGGCAATATCTCGAACAAACCTTGAGAAGGGTTGGTGTGCGAGAGGAAGATGCATTTCTAAAGAACCTATTTATTGATTGACCAATGGGGAATTTTTAAATAAAAATTAAGCTTCAACCAAATGTATCAATGATTTCCTTATTTTTGAAACCTAGGTTGGTTGAAATAACCTTGCGGCCAAAAAACAGCCTATCCTACAGTTTTAAAAATCAAAGGTTTGGATTTAACTCGGGATCTTCAAATTTTGCCAATGAATAGGTATAATAATGGACAGTTGCGGTCCTACCTATATGTTATCAAATCCAACCTTTTGACCTAATGATGCAAGGAAATCGAACCTAGGATGAATATATGAAATATGTGAAACAAACCATGAGAAGGGTTTGTGTGCGAGGGGATGATACATTTGTGAGGAACCAATTTATAAAAGCACTAATGGAGAATCTCTGAATACAAATTCATCTCTAACCTAACATGGAAATGAGTAATTTATTTATGAAACCAAGGATGGTTGAAAGAACCTTAAGGCCAAAAAACACCCCATCATACAACTTTAACAATCTAAGCCTTGTGTTTGATTCAGGATCTTCTAACATTGCCAAATAAATGGCACAGTTATGGGCAGTTATGGTTTTACCCAGACGTATTCAAATTCAACCTTTTTTTCCTAATGAATAAAGAATGGTTCTATCCAACGAACAACAATCTATCGCGAATCCAAGTAACTCATGTTAAAGAATCTAGAATATGTTGGGAGCAACTGATTGCTAGTTGGAAAAGATTGAATGCCGTTCTTTGTGGGTATCATTTTCCAACCATGTAATTTTTGGAAAAAAATATCTTACTTACGCAATATGATTCAAGGAAATCTAACCACAAATGAATATTGGCAATATCTCGAACTAACCTTGAAAAGGGTAGGTGTGCGAAAGAAGGATGCATTGGTGAAGAACCCTTTTATCAAATGACAATTGGAGAATGTTTAAATACCAATTAAGCTTCAAAATAATGTATCAATTAGTTACTTATTTTTTAAACAAGGGTTGGTTGAAAGAACCTTACGGCCGAAAAACACCCTATCCTACAGCTTCAAAAATTAATGGTTTGGGTTTAACTCGGGATCTTCTAACTTCGCCGAGGAAGAGGTATCATAATGAGCCGATGTGGTCCTACCCATATGTAATCAAATTAAACTTCCTATCCTAGTGATACAATGAAATCGAACCTCCGATGAATATATGCAATATCTCTAACTAACAATGAGAAGGCTTGGTGTGCAAGAGAATGGTGCATTTGTTAGAAACCTATTTATAAAAGCACTAATGGAGAATCTCTGAATACAAATTAAATTCTAACTTAATGTAGCAACGAGTAACTTCTTGATGAAACGAAGGTTGGTTGAAAGAACCTAAAAGCCAAATAAACCCTATCATACAAATTTAACAATCAAAGGCTTTGGTTAGACTCGGGATCTTGTAACTTTACCGAGGAAATGGCAAATCGATGGGCAATTGTGATCTTACCCAGATGTATTTAAATTCAACTTTTTGTCTTGATGAATGTAGAATGGCTTCATTAAACGAACAAGAATCTATCTGGAATCCAAGTAACTCTAATTAACGAAGTAAGAACATACTATAATCGAATAATTGCTACATGTGAAAGATTGAATGCCGGGCTTTCTTTGTATTATTTTCCAACCACGTACTCTGGGGAAAACATCTCCTAATTAAGCAATATGAAGAAAGGAAATCGAACCACGAATGAATATTTGCAATATCTTGATCTAACCTTGAGAAGGGTTGGTGTATGAGAGGAAGCTGCATTTGTGAAGAATCTATTTATTGTTTGACCAATGGGGAATCTTTAAATACCAATTAAGCTTCAACAAAATGTATCAATGAGTTGCTTATTTTTTAAACCAAGGTTGGTTGAAAGAATATTACGGCCAAAAACACCCTATCCTACAGCATTAAAAATCAAAGGTCTGGGTTTAAATCGGGATCTTCAAACTTTTCCAAAGAAGAGGTATAATAATGGGCGGCTTTAGTTGTACCTATATGTAATCAAATCCAACCTTTTGTCCTAGCGATGCAAGGAAATTGAACCTCAGATGAATATATGTAATATCTAAAACTAACCATGAGAAAGGTTTGTGTGCAAGAGGATGATGTATTTGTGAGGAACCTATTTATAAAATAATTTATGGAGAATCTCAATATAAAAAATAATATCTAACCTAACATAGAAAAGTTTAATTTATTGATCAAACCGAGGTTTGTTGAAAGAACCTTGAGGGTAGTTTTGTGAAGGAAGGGTGCATTTGTGAACAACCTATTTACCCAATGATCAATTAGGATTGTTTAAATACCATTGAAGCTACAAAATAAAGTGTGACTGAGTTTATTATCCTTGAAACAAGGGTTGGTTGAAAATACCTTACGGCTAAAAAACACCCTATCCTACAACTTTAAAAATCAATCGTCTAGGTTTAACTCGGGACCTTGTAACTTTTCCGAGGAAGAGGTATCATAATGAGCGGCTGCGGTCCTACCCATATGTAATCAAATGAAACTTTTTTTTTGTGATGCAAGGAAATCGAACTTCAGATAACTGTATGCAATATCTGTAACTAAGAATGAGAAGGGTTAATGTGCAAGAGGATGGATCATTTGCTAGGAACCTATTTATAAAAGCACTAATGAAGAATCTCTGAATACAAATTAAATTCTAACCTAATGTAACAATGAGTAACTTCTTGATGAAACAAAGTTTTGTTGGAAGAACCTTAAATCCAAAAAACCATATCATAGAACTTTAACAATCAAAGGCTTTAGTTCGACTCGGGATCTTCTAACTTTGCCGAGGAAATGACACAGTGATGGGTTGTTGTGGTCTCACCCAGACGTATTTAAATTCAACTTTTTGTCCTGGTTAATGTAGAATGGATGTATCAAATGAACAACAATCCATCAGGAATCCAAGTAACTCTAGTTAACGAATTAAGAACATGCTAGAATCGACAGATTGCTACCTAGGAAAGAATGAATTCCAGGCTTTCTTTTTATTATTTTCTAGCCATGTACATTATGGAAAAAATCTCATAATTAAGCAATATGAAGCAAGGAAATGTAACCACGAATGAATAGTGGCAATATCTTGATCTAACCTTGAGAAAGGTTGGTGTGCGAGAGGAAGATGCATTTGTGAAGAACCTATACTGACCAATGGGGAATCTTTAAATAACAAGTAAGCTTAAAAAAATGTATCAATGAGTTTCTTATTTTTGAAACCAAGGTTGGTCGAAACAACCTTAGGACCAAAAACCCCCTATCCTACAACTTTAAAAATCAAAGGTCAGGGTTTAACTCGGGATCTTCTAATTTTTCCAAGGAAGGGGTATAATAATGGGCAGCTTCGGTCCTATCTATATGTAATAAAATACAACCTTTTGTCCTAGTGATGTAGGGAAATCAAACCTCGGATGAATATATGCAGTATCTGAAACTAACCATGAGAAGGGTTTGTGCGAAAGAATGATGTATTTGTGAGGAACCTATTTATAAAAGCACTCATAGAGAATCTCTATATACAAATTAATCTCTAACCTAACATAGCAATGATTAATTTATTGATGAAACCAAGGTTGTTTGAAAAAACCTTAAGGCCAAAAAAACCCTATCATACAACTTTAACAATAAAAGGTTTTGGTTAGACTCGGGATCTTCTAACCTTACCGAGGAAATGACACAGTGATTGGTAGTTTTGGTCTTACCCAGACATATATAAATTCAAATTGTTTCCTGATGAATATAGAATGACCGTATCAAATGAACAATAATCTATCGCGAATCCAAGTAACTCTAGTCAAAAAATCAAGAACATGCTAGAAGCGAGTGATTGCTACTTGGGAGAGATTGAAATCCGGGCTTTCTTTCTATTATTTTCCAACCACGTACTCTATGATAAGTCTCCTAATTAAGAAATATTAAGCAAGTAAATCTAACCACGAATGAATACATGCAATATCTCGAACTAACCTTGAGAAAGGTTGGTGTGCGAGAGGAAGATGCATTTCTGAAGAACCTATTTATTTATTGACCAATGGGGAATGATTAATTACCAATTAAGATTCAACAATATGTATCAATGTGTTGCTTATTTTTTTAAACCAAGGTTGGTTTAAAGAAACTTACGGCCAAAAAACACCCTATCCTACAACTTTAAAAATCAAAGGCGTGGGTTTAACTCGGTATCTTCTAACTTTGACGAGGAAGAGTTATAATAATGGGCGGCTGCGGTCCTACCTATATGTAATGAAAGACAACTTTTGTCCTAGTGATGCAAGGAAATCGAACCTCGGAGGAATAAATGCAATATCGGAAACTAAGCATGAGAAGGGTTTGTGTGGGAGACGACGATGAATTTATGAGGAACCTATTTATAAAAGCACTAATGGGGAATCTCTAAATAAAATTAATCTCTATCCTAACATAGCAGTGATTAATTTATTGATGAACCTAAGGCTGGTTGAAAGAACCTTAAGGCCAAAAAACACCCCATCATACAACTTTAACAATTTAAGGCATGTGTTTAACTCGGGATCTTCTAACTTTTCAAAATAAATGGCACAGTGTTGGGCAGTTGTGGTTTTACCCAAACGTATTCGAATTCAACCTTTTATCCTGATGAATGAAGAATGGATCTATCAAATGAACAAAAATCTATCTCGAATCCATGTAAATCTAGTTAAAGAATCAAGGACATGCTAGAAGCGACTGGTTGCTACTTGGGAAAGATTGAATGCCGGTATTTGTGTGTATCATTTTCTAACCATGTACTTTATGGAAAAAATATCTTGCTTAAGAAATATGGTGCAAGGAAATCTAACCACAAATGAATATTGGCAATATCTCGAACTAACCTTGAAAAGGGTAGGTGTGCGAGCGGATGATGCATTTGTGAACAACCTATTTATTGATTGACCAATTGAAATCTTTAAATACTAATTAAGCTTCAAAAATTGTGTCAATAAGTTACTAGTTTTTTAAACCAAGGTTGGTTGAAAGAACCATATGGCCAAAAAACACCATATCCTACAACTTTAAAAATCAAAGGTCTGGGTTTAACTCGGGATCTTCTAACTTTGCCGAGTAAGAGGTATAATAATGGGTGGCTGCTGTTATACCTATATGTAATCAAATCCAAATTTTCATCCTAGTGATGCAAGGAAATCGAACCTCGGATTAATATATGCAATATTTGAAACTAACCATGAGAAGGCTTTGTGTGCGAGAGGATGATGCATTTGTGAGGAATCTATTTATAAAAACACTAATGGAGAATCTCTGAATACAAATTAATCTCTAAACAAACATAAAGATTACTAATTTATTTATGAAACCAAGGTTGGTTGAAAGAACCTTAAGGCCAAAAAAACCCTATCATACAACTTTAACAATCTAAGGCATGTGTTTCGCTCGGGATCTTCTAACATTGCCCAATAAATGGCAAAGTGATGGGTAGTTGTGGTTTTACCCAGACGTATTAAAATTCAACATTTTTTCCTGATGAACGAAGAATGGCTCTATCAAATGAACAACAATCTATCGAAAATCCGAGTAACTCTAGATAAAGAATCATGAACATGCTAGAAGCGACTGATTGCTACTTGGGAAAGATTTAATGCCGGTCTTTGTGTGTATCATTTTTCAACCATGTACTTCATGGAAAAAATATCTTATTTAAGCAATATGACGCAAGGAAATCAAACCACAAATGAATATTTGCAATATCTTGAACTAACCTTGAAAAGGGTAGGTGTGCGAGAGGAGAATGCATTTGTGAAGAACCTATTCATCAAATGACCAATGGAGAATGTTTAAATACCAATTAAACTTCAACATAATGTATCAACGAGTTACTTTTTTTTAAACAAGGTTGGTTGAAAGAACCTTACGGCCAAAAAACACCATATCCTAAAGCTTTAAAAATTAATGGTTTGGGTTTAACTCGGGATCTTCTAACTTCACCGAGGAAGGGGTATCATAATTAACGGCTGCAGTCCTACCCATATGTAATCAAATCCAACTTTCTATCCTAGTGATGCAATGAAATCAAACCTCGGATGAATATATGCAATATCTCGAACTAACAATGAGAAGGCTTGGTGTGCGGAAGGATCGTGCATTTGTTAGGAACCTATTCATAAAAGCACCAATGGGGAATCTCTGAATTAAAAATTAAATTCTAACCTGATGTAGCAACGAGTAATTTCTTGATGAAACAAAGGTTAGTTGAAAGAACCTTAAAGCAAAAGAAAACCCTACCATACAACTTTAAAAATAAAAGGCTTTGGTTAGACTCGTGATCTTCTAACTTTGATGAGGAAATGGCAGAGTGATGGGCAGTTGTGGTCTTACCCAGATGTATTTAAATTAAAACTTTTGTCTTGATGAATGTAGAATGGTTGTATCAAATGCACAACAATCTATCGGGAGTCCAAGTAACTCTAGTTAACGAATTATGAACATGCTAGAATCGACTGATTGCTACTTGGGAAAGAATGAATGCCGACCATTCTTTGTAGTATTTTCTAGCCACGTACTTTATGGAAAACATCTCCTAATTAAGCAATATGAAGTAAGTAAATCTAACCACGAATGAACATTGGAAATATCTCTAACTAACCTTGAGAAGGGTTGGTGTGCGAGAGGAAGATGCATTTGTGAAGAACCTAATTATTGATTGACTAATAGTGAATGTTTAAGTACAAATTAAGCTTCAACAAAATGTATCAATGAGTTACTTTTTTTTTTAACCAAGGTTGGTTGAAAGAACCTTACGGCCAAAAAACACCCTATCCTACAACTTTAAAAATCAAAGGTCCGGGTTTAACTCGGGATATTCTAACTTTGCCGAGGAAGAGTTATAATAATGGGCAGCTGCGGTCCTACATATATGTAATCAAATCTAACTTTTGTCCTAGTGATTCTAGGAAATCGAACCTCGGATGAATATATGCAATATCTAAAACTAACCATGAAAAGGGTTTGTGTGCGAAGGATGACGCATTTGTGAGGAACCTATTTATAAAAGCACTAATGGAGAATCTCTTAAAATAAATTAATATCTAAAATAAGATAAAAATGAGTAATTTTTTTGATGAAACCAAGTTTGGTTGAAAAAACCGTAAGGCCAAAAAAACCCTATCAAACAATTTTAACAATCTAAGGCATGTGTTTGACTTGGGATGTTTGAACTTTGCTCTATAAATGGAACTGTGATGGGCGGTTGTGGTTTTACCTAGATGTATTCAAATTCAACCTTTTGTCCTGATGAATGAAGAATGGCTCTTTGAAATGAACAACAATCTATCGCGAATCAGAGTAACTCTTGTTAAAGAATCAAGAACATGCTAGAAGCAACTTATTGCTACTTCAGAAAAATTGAATGCCGGTCTTTGTGTGGATCATTTTCCAAACACGTACTTTATGGAAAAATTATTAAACTTAAGCAATATGACCCAAGGAAATCTAACCATAAATGAATATTGGTAATATCTCGAACTAACCTTGAAAAAGGTAGGTTTGCGATGGGAGGGTGCATTTGTGAAGAACCTATTTACCAAATGACCAATGGAGAATGTTTAAATACCAATTAAACTTTAACACAATGTATCAATGAGTTACTTATTTTTGAAACAAGGGTTGGTTGAAAGAACCTTACGGCTAAAAAACACCGCATCATACAACTTTAACAATCTAAGGCATGTATTTCATTCGGGATCTTCTAACATTGCCAAATAAATGGCACCGTGATGGGCAATTATGGTTTTATCTAGACGTATTCAAATTCAACCTTTTATCCCAATGAATGAAGAATGGCTCTATCAATTGAACAACAATCGATCGCGAATCCAAGTATTTCTCTTGAAAGAATCAAGAACATGCTAGAAGCGACTGATTGCTACTTGGGAAAGATTGAATGTCAGTCTTTGTGTGTATCATTTTCCAACCACGTACGTTATGGAAAAATATCTTACATAAGAAATATGACGCAAGGAAATCTAAACATAAATGAGTATTGGCAATATCTCGAACTAACCTTGAAAAGGGTAGGTGTGCGAGAGGAGGATGCATTTGTGAACAACCTTGAAAAGAACTGCTGGCTTGTCTATAAATATTTCTATATCACAGGTGTACTTCTCGAGAATGGAGGAATCTATCATTGAAACATTATTGGGGATTCTTCATATTCAAAGAGGGGTATTTCCCATTGCTTATTTGGGCCTCCCCATCACAGGTAGGAGCTGGAATGCTCAAACATGTCAAATACTTGTGGAGAAGATTAGAACA
>JAUOBV010441710.1:0-10336 GCA_032360425.1 Rubia occidens | reverse complement strand
AGGGGAAAAACTGAATAAACCGACTTGAATAAATCGATTAATCCAAATTTTGATAATTTTATATTAATATATTTAGGAGTCTCATTATTTATGTTGCACCGAGCCTCCAAATTATCGGAGACGGCCCTGAACCAGTGTCAACCACAAATAGTTGGGCATTTTTACCCCTATATCGACCAGGCTACACATACCTAGTATTGTATTAAATATAACCTAGGAAGTGACGCATGTTGTGTTATGATTATACCATGTGTTAAGTGATGCATTGATCCACATTTAAATTTGTTAATTTTGAAAGATAATTATAAAAATCAGCAAACTAAAAGCTATTATTTTTTATAAATATCTAATTTCATAACTTAAAATTTGTCCAACTATAAGTAAAGTTTTAAGTGTAGTATGTGTACACGGGAATTTGGTTTTAAATTGGTTCAATGCATTGTGTTCGGTTTATTTTTTTTATTTTTTTTTTGAAACAAAGAGTCGGACGCTTATATTTCCACAGATTTGGAGAATGGGTGTGCCACCTATTACAAAACGTGCTAAATTGTGTACATTCACTACAACAGTCCTAGGGACTTTCATTATGTGTAATTCGGTGAACACCATAGCTACCATTATGATGGACCTAAGAAGTCCGGGTAGTGCTGGTGGAACATTTGGAAAGTTGTGAATGTGATTAAGTACCATTTCGCAGTCCGTTCGTACACAGACGTGTGTTGCTTCTCATCTTCTTGCGTCCGCCATAGTTTCATAGATAGCAGTAAGCTCAGCCTGCACTTCTGAGAGTGCTTGAAACTTTCGTGAGCCATAAGAACTTCTTCCCCCTTTTGATACCCACCATGCTGCTACTGCACTACTATCCTGAATTCTGAATGTTGCATCTGTGTTGACTAGATTCCAGGTAATGTAGATAGGGTTTCGGTGACCATCAGGCGACTGCCAAATTAATTGAATATCCCATACCCTTTCCTACTTAGGTTCCATTGATTGTGGTTGGGCAGCCAATTGGTCCAATTTTGTCTGTTGAGCATCGGGGTCTGTAACAGCTCGTGTTGTTAAATTATGCTCATCATCCGGTTGGGTTTCCTTGATGATTCGTAGGACTGTTCCAACCGATACATGTTGCTCTAATGTGGCTTTGTTTCTAGCGCACCATATCGCCCAAATGGTGATACATGAAAGGCATTCTCTTAACATGAACCATTCTCCTAACCATTCTTTGAGCAAGATAGAACTACCCTTATTAAAATCAAAACCCAGTCTAGTTTCTTTCCATACTTTTCTTGCAAAATGACACTCCAAAATCATGTGTGTAGGTGATTCCGTAAAGGAATGGCACAATTGACAGATAGACGAGACCCCCATCTTCCTTTTCCTGAGTGCCTGTCCCGTTGGTGCTGCATTTTGTGCAGGTTTCCATACCAAAAATTTAACCTTCTCAGGGATTTTAGCGCTCCATAGTCTTTTCCAAAACTGTAGTTCCATAGTCTTCTCCATAGTCTTCAGTCTTCCAAATAGACATCTTGGCCTTGACTCTTTGAATCAATTTACTAAACATTCTCACCTTTGGTTTTGAGAAATCCATGGTATGGCCTAGGAACTTTTCCTTGAGTAAGTCTGAGAAAATTCTGAAAGTCTGGCTAAGACGTTCTCTAATTGTTATATCCGTGTTTGGGCTGACTAGAAAAGCAGACTTTTGGAAGTTGATTCTTTGACCAGAGTAAGCTGCAAAAAGGTTGAGTGTCTGTGCAAGTTTAGTTGATCCAACTTCTGAAATGTTGAAGAAAAGGATACAATCATCTGCAAACATGAGATGAGAGACTGGTTGGACATTTCTTCCAATCTTGACACCCGGGCAAACGGTCTGGAAACTATCAGAGGCTATCATTGATGAGAAAGCTTCCTGACAGATAATAAATAGGAAAGGAGAAAGTGGGCATCCTTGTCTAAGACCCTGCCTCGGCTGAAAAACTCTGGATTTGTTTCCATTGAGATTGATGGAATAAGAAACTGTAGTAACACAAGCCATAATCCACTGTGTCCATTTTTGTGGGAACCCCATGTGTAGCATCATTTTTTCCAGAAAGTTCCATGAGACCCTATCATATGCTTTGCTCATATCAATTTTCATTGCTGCCATAGCCTTCTTTCCCTTCTTCTTTTTCCTGATGAATTCAATGAGTTCATGAGCTATAAGAGAGTTTTCTACAATGGATCTTCCTTGCACAAAATATGATTGATTTCCTGAGATGAGAAACCCATAACTTTTTTAATTTTGTTCGCTAGGATTTTAGTGATGATTTTGTAAATGACATTGCATAAACTTATCGGTCGTAAATCAGCAGGCTCCTTCGGGCACTTTTTCTTTGGGATTAGGACGATTGTTGTATGGTTCCAATCTGGAGGCATACATGAAGTACGAAAAAAATGTCTTGATCGCTGTTGTTACCTCCTCCCCAACCTCAGGCCAATAATGTTGGTAGAAACCTGGTGGTAGACCATCCGGCCCAGATGCCTTCCATTTGCCCATTTGAAAAACAGCTGTTTTTATTTCTTGTGTTGATACTGGACATTCAAGTTCTTTCTGTTGACTTGGGTTTGCCCCCTTAGTGATGAGATTCAGAATATCCTGTATAGTTGACTAATCAAATGGATCTATAGGCATAACAGAATCTGTGACATAAACAGAGCTTATGTGATTGAAGACCAACTGTTGGAGGTCCTCTTGCTTTGAAGTCCAAACTCCTTTTTCATCATTAAGCTGAGTTATGTATTTCCTTCCTTTCTTTTTTTGTGCCCATTGATGGAAGACTTCAGTGTTTTTATCTCCCTCCTTTTTCCATATAGCCTTGGCTCTTCGCTTCCAGTAATCATTCTGCATAATGAAGAGATTGTCCAGCTCCTTTGTTTTCTGACGCATACCATCCGCATTTTTTTTTCTGTTTGACCCCAAGATCTTGCTTGACCCTTTTTATTCTGTATTCTAATTTTCCCACATTCTCCTTTGCCCAATTATGCAATCTTGTAGTCGTATCACGCAGTTTCATGTTAAAACACGAAATAAGATTAGAATATGAAGTTTCTGCTGGCCCATGAGATTGATTTCTTGTGTCCCTGATTGGTCTCCAAACCCTATTGATCAGCTCTGATGTTTGTTTGTATCTGACCCAAAAAGATTCAAACCTTTTGACTCCCATATCGCTTCTTTCCCTATACCTGGGGTGGGTATTGATTGTGGGGCACCATGGTCAGATCTCATGATTGTATGGTTGGTTTGGCTATACTTGTTGAACATAGACGTCCATTTGTCATTTGCAAAAGCTCGATCTAGACGTTCTAGAATGAGATCATTGCCTCCTCTTCCATTAGTCCCTTGTGCCTAAGCTCACTTAAGTTTGCATTCCGAAGTAAAATCTTGAGATCTTTAGCATCCTGTGCTGATACCGGCCAGCCACCTAACTTATCCGTTCTGTTCAAAACCTGGTTGAAATCTCCGGTGATGAGAACTGGAAGATTGGTACTTTGCAAGTTCGCATCAATGTTATCCCACACTGGTTTTCTTTGAGGTCTTTCAGGGTGCCCGTAGACAAGAATCAACATCCATTCATCGCCTTGGGTGGTAGTGATTTTACAACATACAAAATTAAGGCAACTTTTGACTATCGATACTATAATATCATAAGACCATGCAACACACAGGCCACCACAAGATCCTAACGATTCTACTATTTCCCAACTAGAGAAATACGATCTACCCAGCCACTTACTAACTTTACTATAATCACACTTAGTTCCCATTAAAAACAAAATATTGGGGTTATAGTGATTGATGGATTTGTTTAAGAAATTAACTGTCAGAGGATGCGACGGGCCTCTGCAGTTCCAACTGAGTAGATTCATGTACCTCTTGGTGGTTGTTGAGGGCCAACCACCGAAGTACCACAGCTATCTTCCTCTCTTCCTTGCAGCAATGTTTGTATCACTGCTTCAAACGATCTGGCGGTAACAATGACAAGTTCCCCTTGCTCTATACCTTGGAGTTGATCAATTTCTAGAAATTTTGAGAGTGTGTGATGCAGGTCATCCTCTTCCTGCTCCTCCGTGCGTCTCTTCTTACTGAAAACAACTCATTCTATCTCCTCCTGTAGCTGTCTCTTCCTCTTGCCACCAAGCCCTTCAGCCACTGTCATGAATTCTGATACTGCCCACTGGATGACCTTTTTCTTCATGTTTACTGCTGCCAGATTATCGTGCATTTGCAGGGTAATAGACTCCTGATCACTTGATGATTTTGGCCAGATTGAAGGTCCCCTGCTAGTTCCCGCACTTCCACGGTTATCCTCATCTACGATTTTCAACTGCACAACCCTTTCCATATTTTTCTCAATAAGAATCCTGGTTGCAATTGTAGATTTAGTCGGTGTAAGTCTGATATTTCCCATCCTTCCAATGATCCGAGTTACTACACGATGACTACCATGACATTGAAACTTAGTACGAATAACATCAGAATTGGGCCCGGAAGAATCAGTAAATAATGATTGGCCCAATTCATTAGGCCCACATGATAAGCCAATTTCCTCATTTGATAAATATGTGACCAAACCATTAATTATCACTCCATTCTCCGAAGAAAACTTATCCTCCAAAACCAAAACCTCCATTTCCTTCTTTCATCGGTCGGCGTGAATACTGAGATCATTCTCCCTTCTTGATTGGTCGCCGGGAACAATTTCCTCCGTCACCACTGTTCTCATCTCGCCATCAACTCTCATATTTTCGGCATCACACTCCGGCGCATCCTCCGGCGACCCTCCTGCGAGATCCGATCGACCGAGTTGTCGACTAGTAGGTAAGAATCTCCGGTCAGTCTTCTCCAACTTATGCATATCTAAATCTTCATTAATGACACCATTGATTTCTGTTCCGAAATAGATTGCTTCGTTGATAGACTTTGTTTCGTGGTTAGACTCAATTCCTCCCGTTTTTTCATTCAAACTGCCAAGAACTTCGGTTCTGTGGTTAAGCTCCTGAACTTGGGCAAGATCCTCATATTTTGTCTCTGATGAAGTTCCAGTGAACACTCGTAGACCCGATGCCAGAGGTAAGACCGGCGAATCCGAGTTCTGACTTGAACGGGTAATTTGGCTTTGGGTAATTTTGCATTGAACAATTTTGGGCTATTTGTTTAGAAGCTTGGGTATGGTTTTGGGCTTGCTGAATGTTTTAATGTTTTTTGGGATTGGTGGGGGAAGAATGTCCTTATTCAGAATTGGATGTGATGAAGTGTGAAGTGGGCCATTTTTAATGTGATACTGTGTGAGTTTGGATATTTCATGAGTTTGGTTTATTGGGCTTGGGTTTGGGCTTATGGGGACAAGAATTGTAATGGGTCGAAAGCAATAGGTTTAGGAACAGAAATGTTACCTGAAGACGTGACTGCTGAAGTTAAATTCTGCCCAAATATTTGACCTTCTTCAATAAATACACCTGACACCATTAACTCCATATTTCCTTCACCATCTAACTCCCTTCCTTTTAATGCGATTCATTGCACCCAGAGCCTCCCTTTCATTATTCCGCTCATAAGAACTTGACTCAATCCTTCTCTTCTTCTCATTATTTCCATTCTTTTCATCATTATTCTCTAGCAAATACAGCTGATTAGACCCGCTAGGCTCTCCATTCAGTATAGTTGAAAATTCAACTCCATCATTACCCTCCGGTTCTGAGTCTGAGCTTGGGAGCTGTGTGATTGATGCACTGCTTGGCTCATTAATGGAAATACCCTTCATGTGGCGTAGACCTCTCTTCCTGGTATAATGATTGGGCAAGTGCTTCATCTTTGCTTTTCCTTGCCCCAACATATCATCCTTCCTTTTTTCTTCAACAATGGCGTCTGTAGAAAGATCTGTAATGATGGCACTCTGGATATCCATTGTGATATCAGTCTCATCACCCAACTCACCAAATTTAATGCCGAGGTCCATTTCGAAATTGAGACCCTGATTTTGGTCAAGACCAAAATTAGGATCTTCCGAAAATACCCCGTTGGTGAAAAAAGGTTCAGTTACTGTTCCGTCGGAAAGAGTGAACTGCTTGAATTCCACCACGTTCTTCGGACAATTAGACACTTCAGTTTCTTGTGGAAGAACATACTTTCTACCCCCATTGATTATGTACTCCTCTGTAATGATCTCACCATCTTCTCCTTCAATATGTCTAGTTCTGACAATATTGGTTTCTTCATTTTGTTGATCATGCTGGTGGACCTGCTGTGAAGATGGTGGATTGAGTTCCTGCATTTCAACGTCAGAATGGTAACCTTGAGGTGAGAAATGAAGATTCTGCTCGTAATCCTCCCAAAAATCAGGAACGTCAGGTAGCTTGAGTAGCCTTTCCCGTGCTTCTGCTAGCCCTTGAAGATAGATTTGATTAATCTCATCCTCTCGAGATAATCCAGCTGTGATAAACTCCTCTGGTTCCTCCTCCGGGTCCTCCTTCAGTTCTTCCTCCAGTTCCTCCGCCGGTTCTTCTTCGTGTTGATCTAGACCCTGGGAACTTTCTGGATTATACTCTTCCTCTACCTCTCTGAGTTCCTCTGGTGTGGGATAAATTTCCTCCTCATACCTGAACCCGTCCACGAACGCATTCTCTGGCATGTGAAGCAACCAATGTGCATTTGTGTGGAAGTAATGGGGTGGAAATCTTGTGAATCTCCACAGAGGCATATTCCTGTGTTCACGAACAGCAGGAGTATAAAGATCCTCCGAGAGATCTCTAAAAATTTGAAGCCGCAACTCCGCTCCTAGAGCTGTAAATCTGCCATCAAAGTGCTGCTCAAGTGCATGTATATCCTGCCAGTGACACCGGGGGTAAGTATGTCCCAAAGCCCCACAACGTCTACACATTTTGTGCACTTTTTTTCATAACCAATTGTTATCCAAACCATACCACCCCTTCTTAACTTCAGCCAGAAACCAAACACAAGAGGCTTGTGAACAGGAGTCCAAACTCGAACACTTACAAATTCTGCATGTTCCAACATCCTTCCACCAAATCCACATTCTCTGCATCTCCGACCACAGTTGCAAATTTCTTGATGGTGTTCCTTCCGAAATATTCCAATGTGAGGCCATATATGCGAATCCAAATGAGTAGGGTTGGTGACCCTCATGTGTGATAAAACCATCTCTGGAATAAGTCCGTACAAAGCATGTTAACAGTCCACCAGCTATATTCACAGGGCCATTAAGTAGCACTGCTCTAAGCTTACATAAAACTTTCCATTTTTTGCTATGACATGGACCCCTTATCCCCAATAGTTTGAAATGAGGAGTTCCATCCTTGTTAAAGCAAAATGTCTATAATCAAGAAAATACCCTACCAGGCAATCTTAACTCTGCCCTCTTTGATACTCATTTTCATCAGGTCTGAAAATGACTCCTCTTCTAGATGGTAGGTAGGTAGCTGTGATAAGTTCATCCCTGAAAAGCACATCCCGTCGCTCCTCCGAGTTCTCCGAGCCATCCCGCGATGCTTCAGACCACTGCTCCTCCCTGAGCATATGTGCCATTTGAAATCTTCCTTATTCTATTTGAAAAGGTTTACCGTTTTCTTGGCTTGTGATGTTTTGTAAGACTGTGAATTATGTTCTTGAAAGGTAAACTTTGTGATTTCTGATGGGTAAGTTTGGTTTTCTGCAGGAAAGGATGGATTTGGAAATACTGGTAGAGATTGAAGAATTGTTTAGAAGGGAAAGATATTGAACTGTGTGATAGACAATGTGCTGATGTTCTTGTGTTGATGACTAACTAGAGCAAAGCTCTCAATTTTTAGAGAGAATTTTTCGCACTTTTTTCGACCCCCTTCACAATTTTATCCAACTCTTCATACAAATAAGAATGTGGAAAAAGGGCTAAATACGAGGGAATCTATAGGCTATAGCACAAAGACAGCAAATATAATAAATTATAAACAACGATTTAAGTGACATTTAAATTAGTATGTAAATGATAATAGTCGTCTACCGGGAAAGTGTCCAACAAGACCGATTCAAGCTCACCGAACCAACTCCACTGACTTGATACATTCTCTCGAAACAAGCCAGCCATAGTAGAAACATCAAATCCACTGCACAAACATTGATCGGTCCATACTTCCGATAACACCAAGGCAACCAAAAATAAACAAAATGTAGCTCCACAACTACAGATCCCGGTGATCCCCATTTGTGCCTAACTCTTAAGTAGGGGACCGTTACCGGTTGTTTCTAATCACCAAAGTGTTTCTCTATCAATGTACATGGACATTGTTTGTGCATCGAATTTTCTCTAACCTGAACTCGAATGATACCCATAGAAACGATCTAAAGAACGATATAAGTGAGTGATCAGTTTAATTGGTCTGAAGCATCTAAAGGAGGCTTAGTCTACCGACCTATTTTTTATATCCTCAGTACATAAGCACCTAAATTCAATTTTTTCAACGAATTTAACTCAGATTCTTGTTAGACCGTCCTCGGAAAAAAACAGATCTGCAGTCAATATAATTTTCACCGAACCATTTTATCGGAAAAAAAAGATCGCCGAAAAAATAAAATTGACAGAGACAATCATGCTCGATATTTCAGCAAAATAATCTTTTTTTTGGCCCACCATTTTTGAAAAAAAAAGAGAGAGAACAGAGACAGAAAAATAAAAGTTAAAACAAGAAGAAAACGAACCCCATCTAATAATGCAACCAAAACACCCTAGGGAATATACAGTCAAGAGTTGTTACAAGGAAATTACATCATCAGGTAACTCTCCACAGCCACAAACATTTAGACATGCATCTCTAGCTAACAAGGTATGTCCATGGGGCAAGATCTGGAAATTAAATTTACATGCAAGATGCCAATTTCTCAATCGGATGACTTTATCTTCAACTGATTGGCACTCCGAGGTCGTTACAAACCAATCTTTTGGAAAATAATACGCGAAACTCTTCACAAAAATAGAAATTTATATTTTTGCTCCCGTACTCACTACTTACTACTATAGAGTAGCTAGTGGCAAGTCCGGGGTCGTCCACAGAGATAATAGAATTTGACAGTTAACTATACACAACCCACAATCGGGGTGTCACTCTGATTGAGTGTTGGAAATAACTAGTGCGATAAACATGACTTTTTTTGGGGGAGGGGGGTTGTCTGACAACTAATGATCATGCAAACAAGAGAGATTAAACTATAACAGACTAGCCTTGGGGATATTTGCATAACATGACCGATGTATGGCTTTGATCCTAGATTCCATTATATGTGAAACATATAAACCTATCTTATGTCTATGTCACATAGTGTGGAGATAGCTGGGAATTCCCAATGTCTGTCACACAAAGGTTCGTATCCACTTTGTGAAGCTACTACACCGCCTCCGTAATTAGTGAAGGCGATTTGATTACCTTTTTTAAACCACAATTTCTTGCTCGTCAATTGATGTGTCCATTTTATATGGTGATTTTGGTACATTCTTAGGCTCATTTTGGTAGACTTTGATGCTCCGAAGACCCTATTTTACCTTGAATTCTTATTATTAGAGTTGAGAGTGACTTTATCGCTTTTGTCACTTATAAAGAGAATTCTGTGAGACTAGGTAATTATAGGAGATGTGAAGACTTTTAATACTCAATTTTGAAGACTATGAAGACTTTTGAAGACCAGGAGAAAGAAAGAAGAGAAGACTACATGAAGACCACGAAGTTAAGTTATTTAAGGGTAAGTTACTCTGGCCGTTGCAACAGATGTGTCGCGAGTCGCGGCAGAACCATCGCGATCGCGACGGTCACCTACCCAGACTTACTTTTTGGAATTTTTGTACTATAAATTCTCAACTCATTTTCTCTTTCTTCTCCAACCTTCTCTCCCCGACTCCATTGGCAAAAACCCCTAGATTTCCATTTCTTTCATCTTTGTTCTACTTTGATACTTTGTTTGAATTGATTTTGTTAATTAGTATGATTAGTAGTAGCTAAACTTAACCTTGGGAGCAATTGATTAGACTTCCAAACCCATGTCTTGAGACTTGTTTATAAGCTATTTAATGCCTTCATCTATTGTGTATTTATTGTATTGAAATGGGTTGTTGAATTCATTTATGATATTGGAAGCTTGAGTATATGAATTGCTTGTATGGTATTGTGTTAGGGTTTGGGAGAAATTAGCAAATTATCCCCTCTTTGATATGAAATCCATAAGCATGATTTAGAGTTTCTAATGTTGTTGGTGATTTGATAAATGCTAGGTAAATGTGATGATGTCGAATTCTTCGTCATGTTTATTTGTGTAGCA
>JAUOBV010441601.1:0-10336 GCA_032360425.1 Rubia occidens | reverse complement strand
AAAAGTATATAGGGGTTGTTTGGTGACAAAGTATTCTCGAAAAAAGGAAGAAAATTGGGGGGGGGGGAAGGCACTATTTTCTCAAGAACACTTACTCTCACTCTTTCTTGGGATAATTCAAAATTTTAAGCCACTTTTTAAAAAACAAATTAGCATTTTTGATTCATCTTGTGTGGATTCTTCGTCTCCTGGCTTCAAATTCTGGGTAATCCTTTAAGCTCTATGTTTAATTTCTTTAATTAGCATGATGGTGATTTGATGAGGAGTTTTTTACTTGAAAATGTGTTGAGTTGTCTTTGAGACTTTGAGAGAAATTCTTGGGTTGTTTGAGTGATCTTGTGCTAAACTAAGTGTGGGGTGGGTGTATTGTTCTTATGCTTTGATAATGTGACCTTTATTAATTATGATGATTTAAGAGGAATGATTCTTGATTGCAAAATCTTCTTGAGGGGATTCTATGATTGTTTAGAAATCATGTTTCTTGATTTAATATCATGATAACGTAATTCTAAATGTTAAGATAGCATGATTTGAAATGTTCTGGCTATTTAGGAAGGAATGTTCCTTTTGAATGAATCTTAATGCATGCCTTTGGTTATCCTTGTATTACAACTTTTTCTTGTTATGAATAGGACGGCTCCAAAGAGGAAAATGTTGGAAAAGGGAAACACTTCTTGGGGTGACAAGGGGAAGAAGCTGGCCAAGGTTGGGAGAAAGGAGCCAGCAACTTCCCTTCCTCTCAACCCCGCAGTTGCCATTGATGAATTCATGGGTTTGACCAAAATTTCCGACGGTGCGGCTTGGAGGTGTAGGTATCCAAATTACTCTAAGCATACTATTTTGGAAAAAAATTTCACTTGCAAAGAAAATTTGGGAACTCTATGCCTACTCGAGCCTGTCACGTACTTGCTTAGTAGGATAGGCCTAGAGGGTTTCTTGGACAAGCACTCAAAGACCTATATTCGATGGACTTTGGAATTCTTAATGATTTTGGAGAAAATGAAGGACAATGAGGGAAAGAGACTCATCTGATTCCACTTGGAAGACGCAGAGTACAATATCTTGCATTGGGATATTGCCCAGGGTTCAAGTGAAACTACGAGAAGGAGATCTTAAGAAATCACAGACAAGGCCTTCTGTTCTTGTTGAGAAACTTTTAGAGGATCTTTTTGGGCATGGAGAGGAAGAACCTTTGCAAGAGCACAGCAATTTTCCACCCAACACTGCATTACCTTCAGCGACTATTAGCTATGAGAGTGTTCTGTCATGGGGAAATTTTCCAATGTTTGTGGTCGGATGTCCATGTTTTTTGGGCAATGACTCCAGAGGGGAATTTTTACCCTAACATGGTTTCGGATTTCGTGGATGAGTTCCTTGCGATGGGAAACAAGAAAGGTGGAAATATTTGTATGTGAGACATGGTTGGACTGTTAGCCCAACACTTGGGCCATCTGTTTCCTTCTTCATTGGTGGTGAAAAATTTAGGTCATTTGGGGACATGATACATGATGGACAGGCTGGTGACACCAGGGATAGTGGCCACCACGACTTCAGAGGATTGCTTTGTATGGTTACATGGTGGCTCTTCAGTGTGCTATTTCATGATTCAACCCAGCCATACCGCACAACTATCGATCAGGATACGGTGTTGAATGACCTTTTCATATCCCCTGATCCTAGGTTTGAGAAGGATTTCTACAAAATCCTATCAAACCCAGGTATAAATATTGAGAAGGATGGCAGTGAGATCCCATCTAGGGTGCTTCCTAGCCGCTGCCTACCCGCAGATATTCTCGACCATTTCCGTATCTTTGGAAAACAACTTGCTAGTTCTACCAAGATTTTGAAGAATATCAGTGAAGTAGTAGGTGGGATGAACTTTCAATTGGAGGATTTTGGGATGCAACTAGGCTCAATGGAGGATACCATGCATACTTGGGGGTCTAGATTGGACTCCATTGAGCAATAAATGAAGGAAAAGTTTTCCATTGTGGATGAGAGGCTGGATGCTCAAGAAGAGACAATCGAGAAATTGCTATAAAGACTTCACCTTTTGAAGCTAGGTGGTCACAGAGGTATCATTCCTATTGAGAGGTAAGAAATGAGTCAAGAGGAGAGAAGAAGGAGGCACGAGACTCAGCACTTGAGAAGGAGCCCTTCAGGGTCACATCCCACTTATGATTTTATTGATTCATTACATCGGGGACAATGCAATGTTCAAGTGTGGGGGAGGGAGTAGTGAAACACTTAGGAGTTTTCATCTTGGGATTCCTTTGTATTTTTTTTTATTTATTTAGTTTTTGTTGGCTTAGGGAAGTTGGTAGAATCTTTGGTGGTGTGATCTTTAGATGGTTATCACTTTTTTGGGGAATTTTTTGAGATGAACAATTTGGTGGTGTAATTTTTTTGTTTTCACTATCTTTTGTAGTATGAAACCCAACTTTGGTGCATTTTGTGCTACAAAAAAAATAAATTTTGAAAAAAATGGAAAAATATGTATATATACCCGGCTAAGTTGGTTACTTGAAAGGGAAACATAGGAAAAAATGGAAGGTAAGCCCGAATAGGTCTAAATGCCTAGGTATAAATGAGAGTCTAGGCCTTGATATATTGGAAAAACTAGGCAAAAATGAGAGGCCGTGTGGAAAAAGGTGAGATAGTGAGCTCAACATTTGTGAATGCTAGGATGAAAAATCGATCGGGCTCCTCGGAAAAATGAGAGAAATTGAGAGAAAACGGAAACTAAGTTGAGGATCCTTTGCATTTTCCTTGGTTGTGGCTAAGTTGAGAATCTCGAGTTACCCTTGATTACAACCGAGTTGAGGATCTTGTGGATTATCCTTGGTGGTTTTTTCGACAAAAACTCTTGTATTACTTTTGGTGGACTATTCGGGGGAGTAAGCTAGTTCAACCCTTATCTTTTCTACTTACATTTTTCTTCACAATATTTTGGGATGGTTAGGTTACTTTAAGAACTTCGGGGAGTGTGAGAACTGTGAGATTCTTAATTCTTTGCGGGAACTAGGGTAGCTTGGGAATAAGTTGAATGTATTGGCTAAGTTCTCTTTGCATGCTACATTTTTCTTAGATCTTTTCTCATTTTTGTTTAATCAAGAATGAGTAAAGGTTTAGGTGTGGGGGGATTGATGTGAACAAGTATGCATGTGTTAGTCGAGGGATTTAACACATTTATTATCGTCTTTTGTTTCGTTGATTGCTAGTTTTAGTTAGGTTTGCACGACAAAAGGTTTAGATGCCATTTTGGTTTCCTTATCTAAACCCCACATTTTGTAGTTTTAATTGAAACTAATGGACACTTTGTACTCATGGGCACCTAGATCTTTATCTTTGATCTTATTAGTAGGTTGTTCATTAGTGCTTGTTCATTTTCTTGTGTAGAAGGTCATCTGCGTAGTAGTAGATATTTGAAGGTCATTCGCAAGGATGGTAGTAGATTGAAATGCCACGGACTCTAAAAGGTGGTAGTAGATGGAATGAGGAACAAGAAAGGTAGATTAGAAGTTCAAGAAGGCCAAGGAAAAAATTGGGGGATCATTGTTTGAGGTTGCACGGAGTTCTAAGAAACATTCAAGAAGAATCTGCCCTTGAGAGTGTCACCATTATATTTTTCTTCTCGAGCGCTAAAAATTTGACCTCAAGAACTCCCAAATTGGACCAATTGTTCTCCCGTAGCGGAGCAAAGAAGTTAGACAGGTGAACCATCCACCACCGGTGTGGATCGCACAAGCCCGGAATGAGCCAAAAGCTTTCACGGGCTGTGCCATTTCTCACGAACCATGTCACGGAGGATTTTTACGGCACGTATCCCCTGACATGGGCCTTGTCAAAATCCAGCATGAGGGTTCAACTTGTCACTCTAAAAATCGGCTATGTATGGGAGTGAGACGTTTCATTTTACAGGGTATGTGCCGTTTCAAGTCACGAATGCCAATATCAGCCTACATGGTGTGAATAATGATATGATGCACACCGAGGAGCACCAAACAACTCATGGCGAGGATCAGAAATATTAAAAAAAAACCTGCCGATGGCCGGTGCCAAAGTCGACACCCCGTGCCAGCACGACCGGTATGGTCCGTGCCTAGGCTGGCATGCCGCACTGGCACAGAGCCCTTTCAGTCACCACGGTTATTGCCACGAGGCACCTCCCATGCTAGTGGCTGCTTCTAGGGTTTTTGGCCACTTTGGGCCTATTTTTAGCCTCAATTCCCTACTATTATATATAGACCTTTGTCTACTAGGGTTTAAGTTTATGCTCAACTTTAGATCTTAATAGGAGGCTAGAGAAATAAAACACCCTTCATTCTCTCTAGATTGTTTTCTTTTCATATTTTTTTATTATTCTTTTGCCCAAAGGAGTTGAATCCAATGAAATACATGGGTTCAATGCTTAGGGAGTAGTGATCTAACTTGGGGATTGTATTTGTATTTATGTGTTAATATTTATTTTGTGATATTTCAAGATCTACCTAATTCCACGTGTTTTGTGATTATTATGCTGGCTTATTCTTAATATTCTTGTGAATTTCATGATTGTCACACTTTGTTGGAACATAACCGAGTTACTTTCATGTTGGTGCACTATTGATAATCCTCGGTTAAGGAAACCTTGATGTTCTTTGGGTGACGATAGTCTAGAACTGGACGTTTTCACAAAGGTTACCATTGTTAATCGTCACAATCTACCATGCATCTAGTTAGCCGACCAAAGAGGTCCAAAGGGTTGCCGGTAGAGATAGATTGGGTAGCAAACTTGGATTATCTTGTTGATCCTAGAGCCATCGATAAAAAAAACTACTTCATTTACCTTTGTAGGCCTAGGGGTAGTTCGTTCGTGGTGTTCCACCTATGACTTAATTGCATGGGGAAGAATCGGACATTCGCAATGAGCCATAGCCGTTGTTGCACTCTCCGTAGTTGCGGAGGTGAGGCTGATGGAAGATTTTATACGCGCACCTCTATATGACAGATAAGGGGAAGTTTTGACCATTGTTTGCACCACGTAAGACAAACACTAGAATTTGATGAAATCGATGATCGAAATAACTTTGACCATGTTACACAAATTTTCTCCGAGTGTTAGTTTATATTGTTTATTCTATTGATTGCATGCTTGTAGTTGATAATTGAAAACTACCCCTAATGATTGTTTTCACAATCCTGTTTATTCCTAACACGTGGTCGGATTGACATTTCTGTGGACGACCCCGATACTTTCCACTATCTATCATTCCTGGTAGTATAGTAATAAGAATGGAAGAAATATAAAAATATCTATCTTTGATCATGTGCCCCTTTCAGATTAGTAGATCTCCCATGAAAAAAGTGTTTTATTAGCGACGTCATGAGGGGGCGGGTTAATTTTCTATTGCCACTATCTGATCTCAACTAATGTACAAGGTATATCAGAATGGTTTACTAGGCATACGATTATTTCCATGCTTACCACTTCATGTTGTTCTTCATCTGATTTAGGAAATAATATTTGGACACTACTCTATGATTTCTCTAAGTTCTTATCTAAATTCAGCCACAAATTATTCAAAATAAATGATACTTTGAAATAAGTAATTCACCATATCTGGTGTGTCTATCATAGATGGAATAAATAGAACACCGTGAGCTAACAGTGAGCCAATTACATTGAACCTAGACTGTTCTATAAATGAATAGTGTCAATCACGATCAATCAAGAGATTAATCAAGATATGATTCTATTTACTCTATCACCCCCCAAGCTAGTGTAGGATTACAGGATATGCAAAGTTTGGAACAAAACATATCAAAAAGATTTCGAGACGGACCCTTGGTGAAATATCAGCAACCTGAAGTGAAGATGGAACATGACTAACACGACGTCTACCAGATGCGACACGTTCATGAATAAAGTGATAGTCGATGTCTATGTACTTAGCCCGCTTGTGTGCAACCGGATTTTGAGCAAGAAAAATAGCACTGCTGCTATCGCAAAATAGGAAAGGTGACAACGAGAGAGGAACCCGAAGCTCTTTAAGCAGGTCACACACCCGGGAAAGTTCAGCCACAGTGTTCACCATAGCACAATACTCAGATTCACAACTGTATCGAGACACCGTCGGTTGCTTCTTAGCACTCCAAAAGATAGGATTACCCCTGAGAAAATGGCATAGCCATAGGTGGACCGCCGAGTCTGGAGACAGTGAGCCCATTCAGCATTGGAGTTTCCCAAAAGGGAAATACCACTAGGAGATGGCCAAAAAGAGAGAACATAATGGAGCGTGCCACAGACATATCGAAGGATGCGCTAGACAGCCTGATATTAATTTTCACAAGGTGACTGGAGAAACTGACTAACAAAGTTGACCGCATAGGAAAGATCTGAGCGAGTGATGGCCAAATACTTTAAGGCACCAACGAGCGATAAAGCTTGGGGTTTGAGAACTCAGAACCCGAGGAACTGTGAAGCTGAGAGCCAGGAACAAAAGGTGTGGAGATGGGAGCAGCATTCATCATACCCGCACACTGAAGTATCTCCGTTGCATACTTATCATGTCCTAGAAAAAGTCCAATTGAAGAAATAGAGACCTCCAACCCTAAAAAATAGTGAAGGGGACCAAGATCCTTAATGGAAAACTCACGATCAGTGTGGGTGATGAACTGGAAAATGAGATGAGGATCATTACCGGTAAGAATGATGTCGTCCACATAAACCAATAGGAATAGTGTCTGCGATCCCTGGGAGAACACAAATAGAGAGATGTCAGCAAAACTGCACCGGAATCCCAAACAAAGTAAATAAGAGCTAAACCGCTGAAACCAAGCTTGTGGAGCTTGTTTACGACTGAAGATAGCCTTGCGAAGATAGTAGACATAATCAGGATGGACGGGATCAGTGAAACGACTGGTTATTCCATGTAGGCTGGTTCTTCAACAACAACATTAAGAAATGCATTCTTAACGTCTAACTGATGAAGATACCAAGAGAAATTAGTAGCCAAGGACAGAATGATTCAGACTGTGGAGACCTTGATGATAGGACTGAAGGTGTGGGTGAAGTCAAAGCCTGGCAACTGAGAATATCCCAGTGCAACTAGGTGAGCTTTGTACCGATCAATAGTTCTATCATGGCGATGTTTGAGGTGATAGAACCAAATATGTTGATACCAGTAGGGCATGGAACAAGATCCAAAGTGTGTTGCTGATACAGAGCACTCATCTCTTCATCCATACCAGCTACCCAGTTAGGATATTTAAGAGCAGATCGATACCCCCGAGGCTCAGTTTCTACCAGTAATGCCTCAAGAAAACCTGTCATCACATAGTGTGTGTACCTTTTTTTATGTTCGACTCCCTTTCTAAGAGCGGGTGATCATATGATGGCTCACTAGTGGCAGTGGATCAACAGCTGGAGATGGCATATGAGATCCGTCTGAAGGTAGTGGTAGAGAGAGTAGCTGGTGGTGATGGATCAGAGGAAGAATCCTGAATGGGTAGTGGAGGAGTTGCGGAGGGGCCTGATAAATCATCCAAGTCAGGATCAATAAATTTTGAGGCATCAAGAGACTCTGGAGTAGTGGAGGAAGTATCACTAGTAAATGGAAAAGAAGTCTCATCAAAACGGGCATGCCGAGTGAGAAAACTGTCTTGGTGACTAGATTTAGACAGCGAAAACCTTTATAACAGGCACTATGACCCACGAAGATGCATGGAGTACTGCGAGGGGCATGTTTGTGGGGGAGCAAACGGTCAAATGAAGGGATCACTCGATATCCAAAAGGGTGAAAATTAGAGTAGTTGGGAAGAAGACCATAAAGCAGAAAATATGGTGAAGCATTGTGAAGAACAAGTGTTGGAAGCCTATTGATGGTGTAGATAGTTGTTGCAAAAGAAACATCCCAGTATGAAACCGGCAAGCCAGAAGCGAAAAGCATTGATAGACCCATCTCGGCAACGTGACGATGCTTATGTTCCGCTCTACCATTTTGTTCTGATGTGGATGGACAAGAAATCTGGTGAAGAATCTCCCTTTCCCCAAAATGAGATCGTAGGCGTGCATTGGTGAATTATGTGCCTCGGTCATTTTGAAACACCTTGATCAAACAAGAAAATTGGTTTTCAACCAATTCTTAAACTGCAAGAACATCTCAAAGAACTGTGATTTTTGCGCCAACGGATAATACCAGGTAAATTGTGAGAAATCGTCAAAAAATGGCATAATAAGAGAATCCCTTATCATATAAAACTGGAGCAGGACCCCATAAGTCACAATGCACTAAATAGAGGACAACTTGTGACCATCTAGGATTGTCCACAAAAGAAAGCCTTTTACCTTTCCCCATTTAACAAGGCGAGAAAAGAGTGGGTTTAGGCGTTAAAGAAACAACTTCAACAAGGTTTAGTTTATTTAACAAGGAAATAACTGAAATGGAAGTATGCCCTAGTTTAGCATGCCAAACATCAAAAGAAGCTCTATATTTATTAGCTTTAACATGGGCAAGAAAAGCATCACCACTCTTCTGAAACACATAAAGACCGCGATCACATTGACCTTGGCCCACGACCTCCTTTGTGGATTGGTTTTGGATCACAAATGAATTCTCATCAAAAGATATCATAGCATTCATGTCCTTTGTCAGTTTACTAATGGAAAGTAGATTTTTTAATAGAAGGGACCACCAAAACATTAGATAAAGATAAAATTACGAGAAAATCGATGATATCCAATATGAGAAATAGGAATAGAACGTCCATTAGCAACAGTGACAGAGCGGTTACCAAAAAGGGGAAAACATTGTCCAAGCCAGAAATAGTGGATGCCATATGATTTGTAGCGTCATAATCCAAATACCAGTGGGAGGTTGAGTCATCAAGGGAAACAGAGGACTGAAAAGCATCAGCCAGATGAGCCAACTAAGAGTGAGAGCTGCCGATGATAGTCTGGAGCACTGCGAAGCTGTGTGACCAAAATTATGACAGATTTGGTATTCCAGATTCTAGTGCATTTTACGACCAGAACCAGCACCACCTGAAGAACGAACTGGACAGCTAGAACCACCCACACGGCCGCGCGTCGTGATCGACGCACCTGGGGGCTCGTGGGCTTCGCGCACCGGCAAGTAGAAGCCATGGTCGCTGAAAGCTACTGCTGACGAAGCAGCGAATGCAATTGGAATGGAATCCGAACTTGTCTCTGTAAAGGAAGACGTCTAGGTGAATATCTTCTTGGCTACAAGCTCTTGCAACAACGTCAGAAAAAAACGGCAACGACGACTGAGTGAGCTGAACGCTGGTAAACTCGCTGAAACTGGAGCCGAGCCCACACAGGAAGATCATGACTCGATCTCTTGATGGGACTGGTGCGTTCATAGCAGCGAGACCATCAACAACAGCCTTGAAGCGACAGTGAAAGTTCATCACCGATGAGGAGCCACGGTGAATTCTATGGAGATCATCCCGGAGTTGAAGTTTGCGGGAAGTAAAAACATTTTCGAACGTCGCTGCTAGAGAACTCCACATTTCCTTCACTGTGTAGTATCCAATTGTCTCCAACATAGCTTCTTCGGTGAGCGACGAACGGAGCAGCGCTTGAAGACATTCATCTTGCGCGACCCAGAAGTTTAACGTAGCCTGGGATTTTGCGACATCTGGTGCGGCATCGCTGGTCTGAGATTCAGAGCCGGTCAAGGAGGATCCACCTCCAGCAGAGATAATAGGCTTTGGAGTTGATCCATCCAGAAAGCCAAAAAGACCATCAGATTCGAGGAGCACTTGGACCTGTGATTTTCACATCATATAGTTGTCGGAATTTAGTTTTATTGGCAACATATGAATAAGGGTGGAATAGCTTAATGGGTTGTCTGCCATTGAAGCTTTGGAAGGTGCAAGATTTTTCAAAAATTTTGAAGAGCATGACGTAGAGAAAAATTGTACCTGTATGATACCATGACAATAAGAAATTCACCATGTCTGGTGTGTCTGTCATAGATGGAATAAATAGAATACAGTGAGCTAACAGTGAGCTAATTACAATGAACCTAGACTGTTCTATACATGTACAGTATCAATCAAAAGATTAATCAAAATATGATTCTATTTACTCCATCATACTTGATCTTCAATTAAAAAATTGTATTGATTCTCTACTATCCACAATGTGTTGGTATTTTAATTCTTGAAACTCTAAAAGTAATGTAGAGTAAAGCTAATGTAATAACTTCAGGTGAAGAAAGGTCATCCAGTTTGTGTCTTTTGCATTCCTCCACAAAGCGTCCAGAACTAACATAGGTTGTTCTGCCTTCATTAAGGACATTGAGTACTTCATATTTCGTTAGCTTTC